>JAUZNJ010020343.1:0-17193 GCA_034780135.1 Jordanella pulchra | reverse complement strand
ATACTTTGAAATTATTTGTCAATGTTTTGTTTTTAAAATGGCTGTGTATTTTCCCAAAAGACTTTATATGTTGAAAAACCTCACAAAGGAAATACAATAGACTGCTATAGATACTCTGAAGCACATGACCAAGTTTGAAAGACAAGTAGAAATATGGGCATTAAAAGTCCTGCTAAAATGTACTGGGGTTGTTTTCAAAGAATGATCATAGAAAGTAGGTTCAATCTCTCCCTCTAGTGGATATATGTTGTTAAGGCCTTATCAAAACCGTTGATCATCAGTCGTGATCATTTTAGAGCTCTAGACGCAAACCTACCTATTTTCAAGAGCTACTTAATCTTTGAAGGGTCACAAGGGAGGTTGGGGGACTTTGGCTTGGTGGGGTGCTTACTTTCAGTCGCCAAAAGGCATAGGATAGAGATAAGGCACTCTAAGTAAGAAATACTTTTATCCTCATTTATTTCCTTATCTAAATCATGAATAAAAAATGACTGAAATCTTTTTTAAAAACAAGATTTGAAAAAAAAAAACAAAAACTTGTGAGACCATCTCTCTGTGTGGAATATAATATTTGACAGCAATAGTTAAACTCTAAGTGGACCCTGATGGAGAGAAAGATCTATATAACACAAACATGAGTAAGAAGGTCTAGTGGGAGCTTTTCCTCTTTGACCAGGCTAGTGTTTCTCAGTCAATTTGCCTCTGCTACCTTTGACCCAGATCAATAGCCATCATTGGAGAAGAAGTGATAAAAGAGAGGAGTGACATCATCTTAGCTCACAGAGGAAAGTGTCTTTTTGGCTGTTAGCTTTTTACCCTGTCTGCCAGTGCATGTATTAGACTTCAGGAACAAAAAGAAATCATATTCCTCTTTAAAGAAGGATCTTAAATCTCAATTTGCATAGTAACAGAGTAGTTTTACACAAAGTTATGGATGTGCCTCTAATCTTCTTTTCCAAACAAAAGGAACAAAGATCTCTTTGGTCTCATAATGTGCGTCTCCTAAAAAAAAAGAACGCTAACCATAACTTTACCTCTAGATGAATATTTAATGATGCACAAATCCTGAAAAATAAAGAAAAAAAGCAAGCTGTCAGCCTGACAGAGACTGTTTGCAGTAAAAAGGGGGATACAAAATGCTTGAGCCCTCTCGTCATTATGATAGCCCCTGGTACTCGGAGCCACCAAGGAATCCCTTAATTCCTCCAGCATTATGCACTTCAGACTCTTTCATGTCCTCCGTAAGGGAGACGGCAAATGTGGATAGGGGGTAGTGGGGTCGCTGGAAAAATTCTAATATGTCTCTTGCTATGAAAAAATATGCACATACATTTAGCATTTAGATTCTCCAAGGGCAGAATAGAGGAGATGGGCATATGTCACATAATGTGTGTCTGCGTGTGTTTGTGTGTGTTGTGCCCTTGTGTGTATACACACATGTTTATGCGATCAGTGCATCCCTTTAATGGTTCTGTCTTATTGTATTCTTGGTGTATGTCTCGGCCGCTGTGGTTACCATGGTAATATTAATGATTTAGCTCTCCAACAGCGGAAGCAGGAAAGGTCATGTGTGCTCTCTTGCTTAATATATACAGTGCCAAACTGACAGGTGGAGTATTGGTAATAGCGACGGAGTAGTTGACTCATCAGGAGGGGTTAACTGGTTTCCTGTATGGGTGGCTGTGTGACTGACTGGTTATCAGAAGTTTAGACTGGCTTTGTAACAGCAGGTTAAATGACTGGTTGAAATGAAGGCATTTTCCCTGAGTAACCTTATGAGCGGCAGGCTTAGTTGATTACTCAGTGGCTTGTTTAGCTGTCAATAGTATTAGTTTAGCATAGTTGAGTGACTTGTTGGTAGCAAAGAGATCTTTGGTTTAGGCTCATTTAGAGGATTGTTGAGACGCTTTCATTGTCCCCAAGATAAGATGGGTGAATTTGGATTTTGGAAATCAAAGAAAAAACTGACTGGAACTTCAGGCTGCAATAAGTTCAGTTATATTTTTCTTATTATTAGCAAAAGTTTTGAATGAATAGAACTGGAAGATGGCTTTTTGTTTTATTACATTAGTGATGCAAACAATGGCTGTCAGCTTAGATTTCTATTTTTTAGTTGTTATTAGAAAAAGGATTGTATCTTTGGACTCTTTTTAAAGGAAATATTTTATTATACTGTTTATCCTTTTTATACATATTATATTATATTATATTATATTATATTATATTATATTATATTATATTATATTATATTATATTATATTATATTATATATAAAATAAAACCTCACAGACACAGTCTTTAGTTTTTCATGGTAATCAGAACCACCGTCTTTAATACACTTTTGGAGATTAATGGCTTCCAGATTTGCTCCAATTATTCGTGGGCAGGGAACTGGGACAGGTAATATTTCACTGGTTTGACCACAGGGGGGCACAGCAGGCCCATCTCTCTCCCTGCTTTGTTATCAAGATGGAAACAGCACCAAAGGAAGAATGATCTGTATATTTTCTTTTTCATTATACTTATGTCTTAAACCTTTGTTTAAAAAATATTTTTTTTCTATTTAGATGTGTTCCTAACTTACTATACAGTTTGGGGTTGTCATTCAAGGATAGACTCATGCACATAGTTGTGCTTTCTAACACAGCTAAGGACTTCATTATGAGTAAAAATATGGCCTCAGAATTTTAAGGCTTGTCTCTTCAGAAGTCCTTAAACATTCAGCCACTGTCTTTTCTCCACAAATGATCAAAGCACATCAAAGAAATGTTCTCGATCTGTCAAAAAAAAAAAAGATTTTAAAGCAGTAACAATCAGATCCTCATTTTAAACGTGGCATCACTTGTGCCAGCTGTTTAGCAATAAACTGGGATTTACTACCAAAGTTTATACTTCTGCAAACTTCGATATTTAGATTTTCGGAATAATTGGGTAGAATGTTTTTTAAAATGGCATTAGTTATCATTGATTAACTGTAGTTTTCACAGATCATGACAACTCCAGAACTTGGTGATGATTTTCAAAGTGTGGTTTAGGCAATTGAATGTGATGTTTACCTAAACTGAACTTTCTAGGCTTGACCATGACCTGAATGACTGAAAACCTTCACAGATATTTTATAAAGTGTGGCTTGGGCCATTTGCTGCTTCTTGGTATCTGGAATAACACAGTTTTGAGAAACAATACCTCTTGGTGACAGATAAGTACCTAAATATCGAGCACCAAATAGTGGTATAGAGTTGTCTAAAATCTACTGAAGTAATGGATAGCCGAAGATTGATGCCAAAAGTACAGACGGTTAAAAAATAACAATAGAGCTGTAATGAAGCAAATTTTAGGCAGAGTAATTCTTTTTTTCTATTGATACATATACAAATTGCTGTCTTTTTAAAAAATCATTGTAGATGTATCCTTAAAAATCTATTTTCAAATGAGTTAATAAATCCTATTTTTTCGTGTATTTTATATGTTAATAGCTGTAGGCATGAAGGACCTTCTGTAGCAGTTTGTTTTACTCTGGATCTGAAAAGCCTTTGCCTGAAGACCCTTTGTTGCTGTCTGTCTTTTGAAGTGGACGCTCTGGGTTTTTCACAATGTTCCTCATTTCATGAAGAATTCTTCTTTGTAAAATCTTTGTAAAATCATCTTCAGAGGTTCTAGGGGAGTGACCAGAACAAATGTGCCCTCCTTTGTCAGCTTGTTCAGCTTCTTCAAGCCATTTGCTCTGATGCTGTCAACCCAACGGGTGATGGCAAAGGAGATAACACTTTCCAAAACAAATAGAAGATATGTAACATCTTGCTGCAAATACCGAAGGACCTAAGCTTCCTAAAAAGTGCATTCTACTCTGTTCCTTCTTGTAGAAAGCTTTACATTTACCTCTACAGTCTAGTCTGTTGTCTAATGAAACACAGAGGTATTTATACTACTCCACCACCCCTTTTTCTTCCATGATGGCAGTTCCTGTTTGTTCTGAAGTCTAAAACCATATTTCTTGGTTTATTGACTTTCATTATCAGATGATTGTTTCTGCACCATGCTACAAAGAAAATACTCATTTTCTTGTCCATTTCTGGCATACGGAATGACTGCAGGGTCATGTAAATATGTCTGCCAATGAGAGCTGTCTGTCTTGTACTTGAGGTAAAAACGAATTGTAAGAGTGCCGCTCCCTTTGGTGCTTCTGTGCTATGATTAGCTGATTGGACAGTTGTCCCTTAAGTCTCATAAACTGTAGTCTGCTTGTCAGGTAGTCTTTGATCCAGGTGATTGTCAATGTCTCCTCCTGAGTTTAAGTTTCTGACACAATAGTGTCAGAATGGGGTTTTAATAAACTGGAGAAATCAAATAACACAAATCCTTACAGTGCTGTCTGCCTTTTCTAACTGACAGTGAACTATTGAAGCAGGTTTATGATTACATCTTCAGCTTCCACTCTGTGTCATCACACAAGCCACAGGAGGTCCTATTAGTTACTTATGTGCTTGCTCAGGTGGACCCACACAAATCTCTGTAGGACCTTCATGATGTGAATGTAACAGGCCTATGGTCAGTGAGGACAGTTGGATGATTTTTCCGTGGTGCTGAAACAAAGCATGAGGTCTTCCACATAACTGGAGGGATCTCCTGGGTCATGTTAAGGTTGAAGAGATGCTGTAGAATTCCATAGAGTTGCTCGGCACAGGCCTTTTTGGAACCGGTGCCTTATTGCAATTCAGTCTCTCCAGTTACTCTTTCACTTTACATCTAAAAGCAGGGAGGTGGAAGGCAGGAGGAGCAACACCATTTTCTAATCTAATTGAGAACAAATGCATAAAGGCAGGAGGTTCCACAGCAGAGGCAAAAAAATAAAAAATAAAATAAAACAGTTGAGGTGTGAGAGAAAGGCTCAACGTAGGGTTGGATTTCTGTTTGAATGCGGGTAGCAGAGCAAGGATGCTGAGCTTGTTGTTGAACTAAACTTTTTAAGAATTTGTTCAGTTTATTGCCTTTCTCCAGACCTTTTCTCTTACCATCCCTGTTCATACACATACAAGGGCATAGCACCAAATTGTGGGCCCTGTACACTCTTATTGCCATCTATTTGTGCATGAAGCATAGGGTTTAAAGCTACAATCATATCAGATTATATTGATGAATGGTTCTTTCATTCAACCCTTGAATTGATGCATTTGCCCATTTCAATTTCATTTCAAACTGCTAGAAAGTGTCCATGTGATTGCTAAAAGTAACTTAATGTTGCCTTTATGAGCTAACCTTGTCTCACATCCACAGACTCGCACCCTTCCTTGACTTCAGCATCTGATGCAAAACTCACTACATCAACAGGAAATCGGTATTAGCCTCAATATAAAAATTACCCTGTTTTTAGATTAAGCTCACTTTTTTTAGAGCCATTTCAGTACAAGATATGACGCTAAAAATAATTAAACATAAGGACAAGTATTTCCTTATTATGTTGATAGATTGCCTTTCAAATGGGGTTAATGTTTGTTTTTCTTTAGGCAGAGATTTAAGAGTGTCAACCAAACAGTCATAACACTAAGCATCCACAAGAGGACCTCTTGCTCTTTCTTGAATACTTAAAAAACAGCTTCCCCTTGTCTTTGCTCATCTTCAGAAGAGCAACCAGCAGTGGTCACAACTGCTCCAGCTGCTGTGGCTGATCCAGAATCACTGTTAGTTTCTGAAACAGTTTAATGTTAAAAACTAAGGTTAGTTGGCCCATAATAGTCTTTATGCTTGCAGCAGAAAGCAGCCTTGTTGGCAACTGGCCAAGCTGCTTCAGGTGAGCATATGACAGCAGCTGTATGAAGTGAACTTTAATTAATGCATAACAAGCAAACTTGATTCCTCTTTAGGAAAGAAAGCAGTCAATAGCTGCCTCCTTTCTTTCTACTTTTCTTTGATGCCCTGATTTATGGTTTTTAGGGAGCATGATGTTCAGCCCCCAGGTCATTCAATGTGAGGTCACTGACGTTACCCTAGTCGCCAGTCATTGTCCGTAGGACTGAGTAGAACGTGTTGGCTGGACTGTGACATAAGGTTAATTCTCTCAATTCATGTTATCAATATATATTTTAAATGGGTTATAACACCAGTTAATTGGAGACCCCAAATTATTCAAAAAATAATTCATAAATAATAACAATAATAGGGTTTTAATGTGCCCCTCTTCCTATGTGGGCCCTGGATAGTCAAGTCCACCCCCCCCCCCCCCCCAACTAATATGCCCACGTACACATGTGATATTGTTCTCCTGGAGCTTGCTTTTCAGCTTTTTTCCTTATTGTCTTATTATTTTCACTTATCTTGACTTTAAGTTGCTTCTATAGTCTCCCAAGTAGATCAAAGTCTCCATTTCTGAAAGCTCTTTTTTTATTATCCATTCCTTCAGATCACTGTTAATCTAAAGCTGTTAACTGAGGGAGCAATTTACAATTCTGGTAAGGCTAGTGTTTTCTAAAGAACAGTTTATATAGTCAATCAAACACTTAGAGTGATGTTTTGATATATTTTAAAGAGAAAATTTTACTAGGATTTCAATTTGCTAAACTTTTCCAGATCTAGAAGATATGGGCATGTTATTTATGATTTTTTTTACTTTTAAGAAAGAAAACCATGACACAAATATACTAATTTTCTCAAACTAGGTCTGTGACTGGGCAGTTAAATAAATATTCCCACAATATATATTATATATAATGTTATCTTTGCCATAAAGGATAAAATGTATTCAAAATCCCTCTACATCATGTCTTTTTTGAACTTTTTCTGCTAAAAAGATTAGATTGCATCAAGAGTATCTGCCTTATTTAGACCATGAATTTGACTTGGCCAATCTGAAACATGAGTGTGCTTGATTATTTTAGGAGATATAACTGGGGATCCAGACTCATTCTCTTTTTAAAAGATAAACATCAGCACTGGTCTAAATGTCCTTCTTGGCCTCTAACAGGTTGCTTCTTTAGGAGAATCCCCAATGTTTGATTTCATTCATCATCCCTTAAAGTCTAAACAGTGTCTTTGTCGCAACATAAGAAAAGCATCTTCATCACCATGTTTCAACAAGACAATGATGAGTTCAGGGTGATTTGTAGTGCTAGTAGCACTAGCTACCATGACACATAGCATATCTGATGAAAATATCTTCTTTCAATTTTTTCTGTACATACAGGGTTTGTTTATAATTGCAGATTAATCCTTATGTTTATGCTTAAAATAAATCAAAATTTCCATTTATAACTTCAAGTTTGACAAGGTTCAGGGATTGTTAATATTTCTGCCAGGAATTGTTTGTATGGCTTAATAGACCTGATGTTTTGGTAACTCATGGTATAGAGCTAACTGTATAGTATTAACTACCTGTATATTGAAGCAATCATAATCAGCTGAAGTATACTTTGAGATGTGCCCCAGTTAAACACACTGATTCTCCTTTTGTTTATAATGTATGTCAGATAGATGAACTAATGGAAACTCCTAATGGTTAAAAAAGTTGTCTTCTGTGAATAAAGAATGATCCTAAATCTGACAGTTAGGCTTTTAGACATAACACATGTTTGTCTCAGGCTGTGGACTAAACTTAATCTGCTTGCACAGCTGAACACCAACAACCTTTGCCCACACACATTTATTGGGCTGTCCTTATGAACCATCATTGAAGGGATTTTAGGGTCCTAATCTAAGTAAGCAGGTTTTTATTTGTGGTTATGAATAATTCAACATCTATTAGAATATTCCTCACTCATGCATTGATGGAAGTACACATTAATATTTAAAAATATTAGTGAGACCTGGCCTGACAAGACTTCTGTCTATACAATTTAAAAAGTCCATTTTTCCCAACATGCCAGCCATGTGTCACTTCAAAATGTGCATTTGAATGACCATAGAGACTAGTACATTAGTAAAATTTGTGTTTACATGACACCCATTTTATTGTGTATGCGCAAGTCTATCATAACCACTATTATTCATACCATGGTCAAAAAAGATTTCTTGATGGACATATTATGTTAGCACAAGTATCAACAATATTGTTTTGCAAGCAAAAACAATATATCCACAGTCAACCATTGTCTGTTTCAAATTCAATTGCATGTTTTTTTACAAACAGCAGCAGTTTAAGGATGAAAAAAGTTTGGAATGTTATACCATCCCCTAAAAACAATTATCTATTATGGCACCAGCATTTCGAGTCTTTCTAAAAGTTTGTCCTCCGACTGGGTAATATGTCTCTTTCAGAAATTAAAAGCAAATACAATTCGATAAAAACAATCTAAATACAGTTAAATGATCAGTGCTTTTGTCATCATAACATCCACTGAAAGAGTGAAACATATTTCCCCATATGTGTTATCAAAACAGCTGCGCTCACAACATAATCACTCGTTTTTATCAGGTGCCTTGCCCAAGGGCGCATTGACATCCAGCTGATAAGCTTATAACCTAACTGCCAAATGACTAGTCTTACCACTAAGGCACAGCTATCCTTAAGCCTGGCCGCCCCTGTACAGAGCCCAGCGGGTGAAGTCAACATTTTTCCAACATTTTTGAAGGATGAAGCTTTAATATTTCTAAAACAAATCACTATTATTATTCATTCACAAAGACCTTCTGTTTTTCAGCACTTTAAACACAAAAGATGCTATGTATGGCTACTCAAATAATAGCAGACTCTTCAGGGAAAATTACATCAAGACATACTCTAGATATGTTGTTGCTCCACCACTCATGATTGGTTTTCTTGGGAACTAAAGATTCCATGCTTTAAACCACTATGTTTTAAGCCCCATAACTTTGCTCACACACACTCACACCTAGGGACAATTGAGTAAATTAACCTAACAGTGGGAGGACTGTGGGAGGAAGCCGGAGTACCCAGAGAGAACCCATGCATGCACGGGGAGAACATGCAAACTCCATGCAGAAAGACCCCAGGCCGGGATCGAACCTTGCTGCAAGGTGAAAGCGCTAACCGCTGGATCACCATACAGCCCATCCTAACGCACAAAATAAAAAAATAAACAAACAAAAACAAATAAAGCCAAGTTCTATGATCTCTTTAACTATACTGTAGAAAATAAAGCTGCTCATGGCCACTCTGTAAAACCTTCTAATTTTCCAGGAACCCTCTCTTTAGTTACCAGTGCTACAACAATCCAACACAACCTCTGCCATTTTAAATGCCTCTACAAAAAAAAAAACCAAACAAAAAAAAATGCATTCATTTGGTATTTTCTCGCTCTCAACACAAACATCTCAGAGGCTGTTAATACTTTTTTTGATGTATGAGTTTTTGCAACAAGCTCCACCAGTCTTTCTAATCCTAAAATATTCTGAAACTTCAGTTTATATGCATGTTGTTGTCAGTGAATTAGTTTAAATGGGTGACAGTTTAATAATCTGAATTCTAAAAGTTATTACACTTTTATGAGTCTGTTAACCCCCAGAAAAAAAATGTTTTCTTCAACTTTTTCATTTTTAACTTATGTTGTTTGCATGTTTATTTATTAGCTCAACCTACAATCCTAGAATGTTTGTCTGGAGGTTCATATTGTTGTACCTATGTGCATGCAAATACCCTTGTTTCATGTGTGATAGATGGCAGCTGCTGTCTCCCAGTGGGGCTGACAGTAGTTAAAGACAGTAAAGCTATATGTGAAACAGGTCTGCTGTCACTTCCTTCCCTCTGTTATTTTACTCCTCTCTAATGGGCTTTATTTCATTGTCAGCTGGCAGTCTACCTCTTCCTCTCCTCCCTTTTTTCCCCCTCCTTCCATTTTCATCCCTCCTCATTTATCCCCCCTTGTGACACATTCCAGGCTGTCTTCGGAGAACAGCAGAGGGTCAGAGACCCCCTGCCAGCTGCAATAATGTGGTAAAACAAACCGACAGGTTGAGTTTGTGTGGCTGCGTACATTGACACATGTGCATGCATGCATTTGCTAAAGCCTTTAAGTTTGCAGGGATGTATATGCACATCAGCAAGTGCCTGTTTTCTTCTTCGTGGTTATAACATATACATGTCTTTCACTGCATGTTTTTTTTATCCTTTTTTTATATCTTGGAAAATCTATCAAAGCCTCCCCACCTCCCCTACCTATTAAAAAGCTTTCCATGGCACATTATTAGCCCCTGTTACAAGGGCAATCTATCTAAGCTTGAGCTAAAGGGGAAGGAGAGAGAAGGTGGGCTGGTTTTAGAGTTGTGGGGGAGAGTCCTGTCAGCTCAGAGAACATTACCTGTCCCAGAGTGCTTGTAACCACAGCAGGTGTGCTGACCCACTAAGACCCACCAGTCTACTGCTTTTCTCGCTTTACCCGCCCCCCATTGTCACTAACACACTGCTAACTCCAGGAAGGCATAAACAAATGGCTTTTCAGAGTTTATGAATACGTAAATGTGCAAATGTTTTTTAAAAAAATACACAGTGGTACTGTTAGCTGCACATAAAAGTAATATAACTAAATTAGGTAGCAGTGTTTCAGATCTCCTGTAAAGATCTGAAGTTTAAGGAATACGTGCATAGTTGATTTAGTGGTTTCCAAAGAATGCGGGAAGTAGATGTGCTACTTGTACTTGAAATTTTTAATAGCTTTCAAATAACCTATGCCAGAACAAAATCCAAAATTCTCTCTCTAGGTTTGCATTTTCGATAGCTGTTTTTAATCTATCGTAAATACGTTTTCAAATTCTAAATGGCCCAATAGTCTGAGTAGGTTCCAAAACTCTAAAAGGGTTCTACATCATGTTTCTATCACAAAGGAAAACATGGGTATGACACGAAAACCAGTTTGAATTCTCGCATGTCAATAAATTATTTGGTGGCTTTTATATGTCCCTGACTGCCTGGGAGAATCAGATTTATCACATCCTATTGCACATACCTGCCTTCTTTTTGACTTGCTCATTTTCCTGAGAAGTTCAAGCTGGAGAAAAAAAAGAAACGAAAATGAAATCTAAAAGGCTTGGCTTTTTAATGTTGGCAACCACTACACGAATGTGAGGGGAAATGATCGGCAAGGTAGGTGAATGGAGACAGACGGTAATGGGTGGGGGGGGGTAAATGTGGAATAATGTAGCAAGAGTGAATTTGCATGGTCAAGTGTCAAAAAAATAAAGTCTTCCCCTGAGCCTTGTCAGGAAAAATAACATAAGTGGCATGCTCCTGCACTGGCATGCCATTAGCAGTTAGTTCTGCCTGTCATCAGTCACTGAGAAGAAAAAATGGTCGTCATTATCTCTGAAAAAAATGGACTGGAAAAGATGGATCCTCCCCCTATTTCTTTGTAGCAATGAGGCATGTGCTCTTGCGAAGTGTGAAAGGGCACTTGAAAATATATAAGCACAAATAAAGCACATATGCAGCCATAAGAATATGCTTGCATGCGTTTATGTGTGAAAAACTATCTATGTCTAGCTGAGACTAAGCAAAAATCCACCAAACATGTGTATAACAGTGGATCTTATTTATATTAACTCACAAATAAATACTGTTCTTTTTGAAAAAAATAAAATACAAAAAACCAAACAAAAAAAAACCAAACAACTTTTCATTCTGACTTTTAAAGTGATCTTAAGTTACTTATCTCAGAAAGTCAAATGATATTTTGAGCATTATTTTAATCCAATTGATTTTAAAGATTGTGCCCACTAAAATTTGAATATTTGTTTGGCCAGTTTTTATTTAGGTAGTTTATCCAAAGTATACTTGCTAATGTTTTGACAATGATAAAGGGGCCAAGAGGCTTTACAGACCAGGAATGCCACCTCAGCCTCATTGCCTATACAATATGTCCTTGATACACTGTCAACAAGCACATTAATTTAAGATACATGAAAAGGAAATTATTTCATTTACCAACAAAAAATCACTGTGATTCAATTTCTTGCTTCATCCATTTATGATACAGGTCAGTGTAACAAATAACAGTGAATTATTATTAATGTTTGGAGTAACACAATGTGATTAATAAAGATACAATATCAATATCATTAAGTCTTTTTTTTTTTCATTTGAAGGCCACGTGTCACATTTGTGGTACAATGAGCTAAAGAGGTGGAAAGAAAGCCAACAGATGTGCTTATCAGTCTGTCAGTAAATCACAAATAAACTCAAAAATGCATTTTCTAATTCTTCAAGGTCAATACATTATTGGGTTTGTAACCATTAACCCTGGATTTTCCAGTCATAAATTGCATTTTACCACCATATCATTGTGCAACATGGAAATGAGATGAACATTAAATGGAATATACACATGAACAAAATTGTTGGTCATTTAATATAATGAATGAAAAACCAACAATAGTCATGGAAATAAGTTAAATCTGACCAAAGTAATAATAAATAAAATGTATATAAAAAAACAAACAAATGGAAGGTAGACATTGCTTTTTAACTACACTTCAGCAGAATTATTCTAAAAAATAAACTAATGAAAAAGTCCTGGACAAAATGATTGCTCCACAAAGAAAATAATGTGATAAAGCATCATGTTAAATCATCCCAATTAATCAGCATCACAGGTTTCTACAATCTTGTAATGTGTCAGTGGGTTAGATGACATAAAACGTGTCTTCTGGAAAAGGTACCCTTCAAACCTGAGACACTTGGTGCTTCTTTCTCAAAAGGAGTGGGAGAAAATATTAGCTAAAAGGTGCAGAAGTCTTATTGACAGTTACAGGAACCATTTCAATTAAATTAAATTCAAAAATACTTTACTTATCCCAAAGGAAAATTAAATAATTGCATCAAAAGATCATGCAACAAAATATTAAGTACCAACTTTTTTTCAAGGCCTGTTCTATAAGTTCATTTTAAAAATCCTTCTGTTAAAGCATATCAAGAAGTAGGATTTTCACCCTTGACCTTGGCCACATGCTTTGATGCAGAAATGTGCATGTCACTACCTGATCAGTACTGGAAGGATGATCTGTACCATCAGCTCATTTGTGCATGTGCAAGCATATATCGATCAAGGTCGCCATGAAAAATGTAACTATGATACTGAAAGTATTTATTTCTACCTTAAAATCATCAAAGAATGCTAAGCTATATCTTAAAAATATAAATAATGTATTTTCTGTGAGAATTGGATGCGTTTCACGTTCTCTCCACTAAATAGCTTGTTTCACGTCATCATTGCACATGCTCATAGCATCTATATCAGACCTTCATATCAATTAAGACTCTTTTCTGCTGCTGTCACTCAGCTGCATGGAATACAGTTACTGAGAACAGAAATAGTGAAACGTTGTTTATAAAAGTGAACTATTAGGAACATTATTAGGGATGAAAAATATGTACTAGCCCTATATACTGTCTATGTTGTTTATATATGACTACAACATGAATACCTGCCCAAGCACACGACACAAACTCTCATCTCAGCTGTTGTGAACATGTAGAAAAGCTTTTTTTAATCAAAATGTAAGATATATTTAAAAGTAGGCTGTTTCTAGATACACTGACTACATAGATAAGGTTCTGAGGTGTACTTTCATGCTTAATAACATCTTAAAACTTATTTCACAACAGAAAAATGGTTAAAAGGCAACATTTGTACGCTCACCTTCTTTGGTTCATGCCCATCTTAGCCATACACAACCCAACCCTCATCAAGCCCCAGGGAAGCTAGAAAACACTCGGTCTTTGGAGAAGACAAAGCCCCAGGAAAATAAAGCCCCCGAAAAGTGAAACTGCTCAGTTAAATGTGAATGGAAATGAACCAAGGCTTTAAAAATCCCCACACTTTGACCAGAAATGAAAAGGGGGCTTTTAATTGTGATTAACCGTTTCTCCGAAACTTATAAGAGCGCTTATAAAGCAATAAGCTTTGCTGCGAACCACTGGATATGTTTTCAAATTAACTTCGGTCTATTTGTTGGTTGTCTTTATAAATAAAAAAAAAATCTACCACCATTGTGGTTTTCATACATAAACATCCACACTGAAATGTGAGACCAAAGTATAATTTTATTAATAACAGATTTCAACCAAATATATTTTTCCCTTTGTCCTTTTATTTGTACGTAGTTCATTAAGTTTATTTAATCAAATCAAAATGAGTTGTTGACCAAATATGTTTAACCTGGAATTGAATTATTTATCTCAATAAATTAGTAAACTTTGAGGGGAATTTGTTATAAATCCATTCCTTTTGCAGAGTTATCCGTTTGCTATTGCCTGTATCACTCTTTCATCTGCTGTTTAAAAAACATGTCTAACCATATCTAGTATTTATAGGAATATACATTTGACAAAAGCAAAAGTTATATGATTAAATGTTGAAAAACGCAAATTCATTTAAGTGTATAGCAATATATAATGTAAAAAAACAAAACAAAAAAATAAAACTGGAGAGCAGAGATTCCACACAATTAAATGTACTGCCAGTTGAGATAGTGGAATGGATAGCGGATAAGGATTTAGTACAAATGTGGATTAGAGGCCTTTTACGTTTTCCTTTGATATGTCTGCACACACACACAGACACACACTAAACAGAACCAAACTAATTATGGTTCAGCTCACCGCAGGAAAGAGGCTCTGGCAAGCAATTATATAATAAGCTTAAGCACCATAAAATTTGCAGTAGCAAGGACAATTAGCCATTACATACCATGGAACTGAAAGCCACACATTGCCATCTGAAGATAAAAAAAATCCCGTACTGGTTACATTGTCTGGACACCATGTTGAATTGTTTTAACAAGCGTAGACAATTCAATTATGTTTATTATATATTTATTTTTTAAAAGAAAAGATATCTCTATGTTTGCATATGGTGTATTCACTGACATAGATTAAAAGAAATCTAAGACAAGTTAACTTATTATGAGGTAGCTTTGTGCCATCTCTTTAATTTGTCCTTGAAAATATTGCTCTTGACATTCAACAATGCAATTTCCATGTGGCAATAGGAGAGATAGGGTGATGGCTGGAGAAACGGGATGTAGGTATGTATTGAGTAGAAGTCCATGAATTTTAAGACAGGGAAATTATTGAGAAGCCTGGCACCAGACAATGAGAGAAGATAGAGTGAGAGTAGAGGAGAGGGAGTGAACATCCGAGCAAGAGATCAGCATGGCAGCTAATGTAATGAATAATATCTCAAGTGTAAATCCAGCCAATTGAACCCAGGGCTCCCTTCTCCCTCTAGCTAGGCTAAATGAGTTTCCATGGGAATGTGGATGAAAGGAACACAGACGTCTAGGTCAGGGATATTTGGAGAGGGAAGAGGCAGAGAGACGCTGGGAGTATGAAATAGAGTCCTTAGGGTCTGGTTTGGAGAGATTTGCACTCGTGCTAAGCCACTTCAGATGTGAGTGGAGGGTCTAACAGCCTTAGACTTGAGCATCAAGGTATGTGTGTAGGTCTGTTGTTGAGCTGTGTAAGCACTAAGGGCAGAATGTGCCTCAGACATGGGCCAGAATTTCACACAAGTTATGCCTGCTCAGTTCAACTTATTATTGGTGAATGACAGCAGCAGTGCCGAACACTGAATATGTTTTCTGTAAAACCTAGAAAAAGATACAAACTGATGTAAGTCTACAGGGTGAAGAAATGCATCACCACAGATAATAAACCACACAATGCAATGGATGTATCCACTTCCTTTCATACATTTTCTGTCTTGACATGCTTTCTTTAATTAAAAGAAAAAAAGCCCAGCTCCTCTCCTTGGAAGATAGCTGGCAGTCCTGAGGCAGCACTGACCAAGTTCAAAGTGACACATCTAGGACATGTGAGCTGCACATTACCTTGACATAGATGGGCTGTAGAAATTAGCTGCTGTCTAAATTATTAAAATAACAAGGGACATTTCATGTGACTGGGCAGGGGAGACATATCCCTCCCCCGTGGTTCTAATTGTCCACTTTAACAAGTTTCTGTAAAGCCTTTCAGGATCCGTCAATGTAAAAATATTGGTTTGCAGATTTCTTCCCTCCCATTAGGGAAAAGGAATGCGACATGGCTTTCCACTGAGCCCACCTCATTTATTATAATGACCTGCCAGGCCCAGACATGAACATGTTAAAGTTATGAGAGAGACGGACATGACAGGTGCACACAACCTTGTCAGATCTGTGTTGGTCTAGTTAGAGCATAAAGATAATCCACGTTAAAAAAAGACAGGTAGCTTGGATGCTAGCTTGTGGAAAAGTAAAAGTGGATTGTTCTCAGATATTCATTTATCCATACATTTATTTAAAAAATGTGTTCAGCTATTATAAAAAATGAATGCTGTGTTGGTTAAAAGCTATTCAGAGTGAGACTTTGAAAAACATTCACATACATTGAAATAAAACTAAAACTTGCTTTCCCCTCACATGATTGTTTAACTTGAAAATATCATTATTTAAGAGGCAGACATGTATTACATTCAAATAATCTTAAAATGACAGATTCGTACACATTGTATCCAAGGTATAACCACAAGCTACAGGTTTTGATTGGATGTTTTTTCACAAAACAATAAACTTTTGTCAGATTATTCAAATTATGGGTCTATAACTCTATATCCTCAATATTTTAGATATGCCCTTAATTCAATGCACCTGCATTCATTTGTAAAATAATTTCTAACCAGTCAGGTCCTACGGAGAACTGCTCTAATCTTTATAATTCAGTATGGTGTAGTAAAAGAGAGGGACATTTATAACTAGCAGAAAACAGGCCCGGAGGCCTCTTGGAGTATGAGACCACTGATCAGAATTTTTCCATAGCCCCAGCTCTACTAAAAGTCTTAATGTCCTACTGGACTTAGTCTGTAGTCTTTTGTGTTTTTTTGCTTGTTTGTTTTGGATTGCTCCATATTTAGTTGCCTTGATTTAAGGAAACAGATTTCCTGTCCGTACCGAGCATGATGCTGCCACCATCACGAGCTGAGAGGCCCACTACTAATGGTTTGTTGACGGCACATCTTATAAATGCCCTCTTTTCCAGATGTTGGTAGAGTACCCATACTCAAGAGTAGCACTACTTTAACTTTTTTTATTCAAGTAAAAATAAAAACATATTCAATAAAAAGGCTATTCAAGTACTGAGTAATTGGTAATATTGGAAACTAACATCTAATCTAATGTTTAGAAGTGATGCTAGCAGTGTCATGGAGCGGTTGTTTGGTGGGTGGTGAGGCAGAGGCAGGATCAGGTTGTAGTGGAAAAACAAGAGGTTTAATA
>JAUZNJ010020342.1:6363-42836 GCA_034780135.1 Jordanella pulchra | reverse complement strand
ATGTTCAGTGCTACCGGTTGAAAGTGGATCCTGTTGCCGTGCTGCCTGTTCTGAGGACACATCACCTGTAACCCTGTCTCTGGACTCTGTGTTTATTAAACCTCTTGTTTTCCCACTACAACCTGATCCTGCCTCTGCCTCACCACCCACCAAACAACCGCTTCATGACAGTACCCAAGAAGGATAATTAGTAAAGACTTCTCAATACAATGTTCTATCCAAGGATATTGATGGGAAGTTGAGTAAAAGAAAAAAAAGTATAGTACAATAAGATTTACAGAGAGAACCACAGCCTTGAATTGATTCCAGAGACAGTAAAAAATCCCAATTGTTTGATGTCAGGTGTGAGGTTTCCACATTCAGTGGGGATTTGGGGAGACATTTTATCAACTAGATTTAGCTGGATCGAGTCCAATTTCATTACCAGAAGGATTTAGCTTCTGTCTGTCCAAAGAACAGAAAGCTGGTTCTGGTACCTCTGTGCTGAATTTACTGGAAAACTCACCTAAACTGAAAAACAACGAATCTCAAGAGCATCATTGGAGGACGATAAAGGACACCAGAACTAACCAAGATGAGCTACAGGTTTCTAACAATTTACAGTACCGGTGCTTCTCTTTTTAATCGTTACTGGTCAACACTAAAAGTTTAATATCAGAGAAATTCTAACATCAGACCAAATAATTTGATTAAATCAAAAGTTGAGTTTTTAACTTATCAATTCATTTACGTGGTAAAAAATAATGGTATTTCAACCAACCTTGCCCTATATGAAAGAGAAAATGTTCTGTTTTACTGTTATTAACCTATTATATGTTTCAGCTTTACCAGCAACCCTAAATGCTGCAAAACATATAGAATTGATAAATTAGTCAGAATAAATTACTTAGAACTTTTAAATCAACACAAAACTGGCTAAATGTCTGAAATGATATGGAAAATATGAATAATGGTATTCAGGTAATGTTTGTTTGGTTTTAATTTGTGTTTAAAACCAAACACAAACTTTTGATCTGAAACATTTAATTAAAAACTACCAAAAGAAATCTAGAAGAGGTTAATACTTTTACCCTTTAATTTCTTTTTTTCAGAAAGCCAAACTTCTCTCTACAAGTAATATTTTTTTTTTTACTAGCCTCCAGCGATGTTTTAATATTCTCAGAAACTGAAATTTGGGATTTAGTTAGTTGTAAGGCATTATAATCCTCAGAATCAGTAGAAAAAAATCTTGAAATATATCAGTATGTATAATTAAGCTATTTTTAAAGTATATGTTTGTTTTTTAATTAAAACAGGAAAAACAATAACTTTTCAAAGAACTTCTCATTCCATTGTATTCGTAGTATCATTCAATTAGAAAAAATAAGCGCGAAACGTATTATTTGAAATATTGTATTAATAGTTATATAGATGTTTAACATACATGATTGTTAATTTTACTTGTCTAATTTTTATTTCCTAATGATTTTAAAAAGCAGGAACCCCTGATGAGTTTTTTGTTTTCTCTCTGAGGCGGTCCGAAGCCTTAGCTGATGGGAAAAAGTACTGCGCTCTTACCAACATTTACATTTTGGTCGAATTCTGATGGGAAGTTTGTGGCTCAGCTCAAGTACATTAACTCATGAGCTTCTCCTCACAGTTTCATGGATGACTCAGAGTTTACAATAAAACAATTCACTTGCAGGAATAGGAACAAAAGTTTAGATTTAAGGTCCTTAGGACAAACAGAGTTGGGAAATAAACCCAAATAAACTTTTCAAACCCTTCGGTATTGTAAACACATGGAAAACACTTTATGGGTTTATTCTGAACCTTTATAGGGAAGATACATTTTTGTTTTTATTTATTTTTCTTTATTCCTAAAGGATTTACAGGGGAATATAGTATAATTCAGTGGTTTATCTTTATGTGTTTAAATTGATCAATGATCGTGATTAAGGTTACACTAAATATCAGTGAAAGAAGAGCATGAACAGCTCTGCCGTGTTCACTACTGCTGAGACTCAGAGTCTCTGTTGCCATTTAGGAACAATGTGTTACTTGACATCCATCGTCTTCCTGTAATGCTGCATGTTTTGATGCCGAATTGACATCCACTTAATTTTGTTTCAAACCAGATGATTCGTTGCCTGTGAAATAACAGCTCCTCCTACCAGGCATATTCACATAAAAACTGTAAGAAGTGTCAGATGGTTGAGTTTCCTCTTTAAAATGTTGATGTTTAAGTATAGATTTCTATGTTTAGGATACAAATTTTGTAATTTAACTATTTTCGTGAGACTGAGATCAATAGAAAACTTAAATTCATTATTCTCCAACAAATAATTTAAGTAAATACATTCATTATTACTAGATATATATAATTATTATTGCCATTGTGATGGATTAGCTGTATCTTTTTAGAGGTATATGCTAAAAAGTGCTTACAAATGTTTAATGAAAAGAACTCCCATTAAAGTTAATCAGTTGTTCTTATCTATTTTCTAAATGTATGAGCATTTTTGATTCACAAATTAAGCTATTATATAAATGTTTACAACATTTTAACTGAGTCTAAACAAAAGCTTTAGGAAAACAGTATATCTCATGGTGTCAACATGTGGTGTCTCATGAAAAACAGCTCAACAGCTTTTTCACATAATCATCAGGTTACAACTGCATATTTCAGTGTATCTAGTTTGGATTTTATTTGACAAACTAACCAGACAAGCAAGCAGTTACAAAGTGAATAGAAAAGAGCAAATTCTCTTTTATTTTTATGATTTCTATAAGAACAATTAAAATTACAAAAATTAAAAATGAGTACCTTGCATTTAAGTATATGAACATCAATTTTGAAGTTTGCCAAAGATTCGCCAATCTTATTTAGGTCAGGACTTCATCTGGGTTCTAATGAGAAAGTTTTCCTGCAACTTTTAGACGTGTCTTTGTTTTAAGAAGCTGACATTCAGGAGGTATTTTAGCCATACGATTCAGCACCAGGCACATATCTAAATATTTCAAGTTTTTCCTTAAAAACAGTGTTCAGTTTAAAAAAAAAAAAAGGGTCTGTTCCCTCAGAGGAGTCCAGTTTAGACTCATGCTGATGCAAATTCCAGTTATCTAAACAACTTATTCTGAAAACCGTTTTGAAGCTCATGTACGTCATAAAATTTTACACAGTATCTCCTTTCGTATTTATGCTGGGAAACAATCTTATAGTGTTGTTGATTTTACAACACTGAAACTTACGCAGTGGACTCTGCACCCTCCCACCCCCAGCCACCATCGCCACCAGCCACAGCTAAAAAGTCACAAACGGACACCAAGATATATGTTCGATGTAACTTTAAAGTTACTTATTTCAGATCTGTTTATATAGGTTAACATTTTTTTATTTAATTTATAAGAAAAATAACCTTATTAAAGTATTCATGTCTCAATTGAAGTACATTTTGATTGCAAACCTTCTTTCATAGGAGACTCATAGCTAAGTTAGGATCTATGACCAGAACGACGTACTTTCATGGAGGACAGAGGAAAGCCATAATTGAAATTGAAAAATGGTCCTGATTAAGGTTTTCACTCACTAAACATAACCATAGTGACATTAAGCTGTAAAGATAATTTTAAGCACCCTTGAAGCCTAAATGTGTTTGTTATTTATTTTCATCTGAGGGAGCTGAAGAAAAGACCATATTTGCTTTAATTAAACTCTGTTGGCTGCAGGGCTAAAACTGTTCAGCAATTTAAAATTAGATGTGTGTGGCTTTTGAAATAACATGATGTAAAGGCAACATTTAAACCACTGGGAATCATTTGTAAATGTGTGCAGAATTATATGCTATGGCGCTCAAACTGTAATTTAACACATCCATGCTTACAGTCTCATTTTTGGACATCATACTTATGCTACACCTGCACATTTAATATACAGTATTGGCTATAATTAACAACCACAGCTGTTTTCCAGACCCTGCCTGATCACATTTCCAGACACAAACAAACTGCATCAGAAACTCTAAAAGGACATACCCAGTAACTGTAAACTAGCCAATAATATACTTCAGCTGAAATTGATGGGATAATAAGCACTTAGAATGTAAACTGTGTTTACTGGAACAATGAAGAACATTGTGGTTGGGAAGATTTAAGATTTAATAACACCTTGAGTTTCAGACACAGCCAGACAATCAGGACTGACAGCTCTAACGAGTTTAAAGTGACACCCCACAACAAACCCAGGGTGCCTCTTCCTGGTGAATCAAAATGATACCCTGACTTTCATGCTGCCTTTAATTGAACTGATGACCCTCTAGGTGCAACCGTTGTAAACAGTGTTTGACATGTATGACTCCTGCAGTCCCTCGTGGTTCTAGTATGAATACGGCCTTGGCAAAGCCCCTTCCCTCTGTTTCTAACATATATTATGTGCAAAAAAGACATGCAAACTTAGAGAACATTTTGTTTTTGCATTAGGGCTTGACATATTAGTTTTGAGTTTACAAAATCTGTTATAGTTTAGGATAATTTAATCCAATTTAAGTCAATTAATTCCATTTTCTATGCTGGTTAAAACAAAAAAACAAGAAAATTGTCCCTGATACATTTAATAGTTAAAAAGAAAGACAGCATAAAGAAATGAAAGCTGAGTTAGTATAAGTCTTTACCTCCCACATGCAGAGATTTAGTCAGTATTTGCTGTTCATATAAAGTCAACTGCCTGTGTACAGTGAATATGGTTTACGGCTCTAGCTGTCGTTCTCTTTTCAGTTGTTTTTTACTTTACTCATTGCAAAAATTAATGTTACCAATTACATTAGAAATATTGAGGCAACTTAGGAAACTGTAGCTTTTACTGGACAAGAACATTTAACATTACAATGCAAAACTTTTCTGCATTTTAAATACTACTTCAAGGCTGGACTATTTTGCTTCCTTTTTTTGCACATTTAGAAATGTGGTTTGGAAATTGGTATCCCACTGTTGAGATAGAAATGTTGTTATTTTATAACTATTAAAGAGCTTTATTTGCTAATTAAATCCACAATTTAGGCAGTGGATGAACCTAATAGCTCTCCTGGTTTCCACCATGTCCCTCAATCGTGGCTTTTACAGTTTTCAAGAGAATGAGATATTTTTCTCGCTCCAGCAAATAATGATGTCATTTTATTTGCTGAGCCCTCTCTCCATGGTTGTTCTTGACGCAACATCTAGGCGTTTCTTGCTGGGTTTCCAACTGCTGTACTGTGATTGCACAGAGCCAGAATTGTGACTCTTCTACTTGTGAAGTATAAATACTTTAAAAAGAAACAAACTTTTTTCATACTTTCATGCTTTTCTTACTTTAAGCTTTTCTTTGTGAGTAACCTTTATTTTAGCAAGTTAAAACTCTAAAATAAACGTTAGGATTTAAGATTTTCTGAAAAACTCACTAAAAGGTGTGTTAAGTCTTTAGGCCCCCACATACTCATGTGGACTGTGCAAATACTGTGAGCCATGCAGAGTCTTGAACACTTTTATAGTTAATCGTACTTGTACATTTCTCATGTCAAATAAATCATTTCCACACACTGCAATTGCATAATTGAACGAGTTTGCCTTCTAGCTTCACAAAAACAAAAGAAGTCTACATGGGCACCTTATGCCATTTCTTCCCCCACTGCACACATGTCAGTGAGACAGAGAGAGTGGCTGTGATGCTGGGGGTCCATGCGATTGTCTTCTCTGAGCAGCATTTCACTACCAACTATTGTCTGGGGAGATTTGTCAGCTCGATTATATATTTCAAACAATTCAGTACTTGTTCGTTCAAAGATATGGTCTACTAATAGAAAATCATAAATGTACATCAATACCATCAGCCAGCTTTATTTAATGACTTTATCTTTTCACGATTCCCATTAACCAATTTACAGAAAAGAACCCTAGGAAATCCGTTGTGGGCTGAGCAGACAGATAATGAAGTTCTTGTTATATCCCCTAACACAGCCCTTCCACAGCTGGCCCTTCAGGACCACTGTCTGTAGGAGGTTTCCCTGCTTCAGCGCAGCTGATTTCCACTGATTAACAGGCTTTGGCTGAAATGCAATCATTGGAATCAGCTGTACTGAAACAGAGAAACCTTTAAAACATGCATGACTGGCTTTGGGCATACCTGCTCTAACAAAATAGCACCCTGGGGGGGGGGGGGTGAGCCATGTTGACCATTTTAAAAAGCGTCACATTCTGTGTAAATACCATAAACATCACTCAGCTGTTATTCGCTCTTTTCTTTAACCAGTCGGATGTTCCTTAACTTCTTTTGCACATAATCTAATGTTATGTTAGGAATTAGGAAAAAAGAAAATATGTCCAGACCTCCTAAAAATGGTAAATACTCTTCTTGAAACACATTTTGCTTTTAATTCCATTTTATTTAAATGTCAAGTAATTTTTCACCAACTTGTAAACTTTATGAATGAGAAAAATAACCTTGATGTATTAAGCTTTTAGGGTTAATTTACAGCATAGTTTGAACTTATCAACTTCAACCACATATAAAGTTCCACAACTACACATTGGAAGGTTTTTATGCATCATTTTACAGTGTTAAATGATCTGGTTTTTAGGGGTTATATTCAGGCCATTCTGGAACTCGTGTCGTGATGTGAAATGAGATGTAAAAATAAAAAACTATATGACGACTCTTAATGTCTTTGTATGTTATTCATTATGTTGTTAAGCCAAACAGACTAATTTGCCATCACCTTGAGATGTTTGTTTACATTTTAGATTGAAGCTGATGTACAGCATGTTAAATGAAGTCATTATGTGGAAATAGTTCAAATATACATTAAGATTGGGAGCTAATTGATTAAGACTTTAAGTTCAGCTGTTTAAGAGGGAATTAATGGGGTTTATGAAAGGACTTTACCAGCTTTCTTAAAACAAATGGCTACATCCAATTCACTTGCCCCCGAAATAAGATAACAGCTGTATTTTGCAGCTTCTTTTATCTAGGTAGAATAATTTATCGAATATATATATTTTTTCTTGTTAGTTTTTTTATCTGGATCTTTTTGGGTCATTTGGATTTGCAACATTCTGAGGTTTTCCTGTTACTGGAAACAAAAAAAAAAAATCGGCAGAATGCAGAACTTCTTTTTCTTATGTTTTTTTTTTTGTGCATTTTTTAGATTACTGTGGAGGTTTAAACAAATTCTTTGATACAAATTGCAAAGTAGAAAATTATGGTTACTCTGAGACACAGTGTATCTTCAACCATCACAAAACAAGGACTCCTGAGAACAAAAATTGTTTTAATAGAGTGCAGCAGAAAATGTCTTTGCTGAAAAAAATATATGTTTGCTGGAAGCAAAATTTCCAAAATTGTTTATCCTTCCTCTATTAAAAAAAATGTACTGGCGCCAGTTCATCACAGACAACACAAAGAGGGTGGCAGACTGATCAAAACAAGTTGAGTTCACTGTCTCTCTACTGCCTCTAAAGGACACATTATCTCTTAGAAGAGATTAAAATGCTTTGCAATATCATGGTTTGAACAGACTGATCCAAGGAGAACTGAAGTCTGTTGTCTTCTGAGGAAATTCATTTTATTGTATCTAATATCTTTGAGTTACAAAAAAAAAAAAAAAATCAAACTAAGCAGGTCGTCTGTGGATGAGATTATATGATACTATATAAATTTGCTAAATGCTTTATTCTCAACACTAACTCTATTTCAGAGGTGTATTTGTTTCCTAATAAAATAATTGGCTCTAGAGGTTTTCAATTCATTTTTTGTCTAATTTACAAAAGGTAAACAACAGTACTGTTTGGGCTTTTTATGCTTTTGTTGCAGTTATCAACAAGGTCCAGAGACATCTGACCTTTGTGTGTAAGTAAAGGGTGAGGATTATTTAAACTGGTTGCCTGGTTTGGTCTTGACTAACAAGCATTTAACAAATTAAAGGATTCTTCTTCTATGTCTGCTGCACATACTGCCTGCTAACATCACATCCGTGCTGTTATGTGAATGTAAACACCTGTTCGGTGCTAAAGTGTGATTGCTTATTGATGTCTGTGTTTTCTAACTTGGATATTGAAGGTGTTACACAAGAATCACAGAGCTGATTTAAATCAGCACATTGCTGCCTTTAAAGAGAGCGGGTAGTGGGGTATTCATTTGCAGGCCCCCCCTCATTAGTTTTCAAGGCTTCATGGAAAGTAGTGTAACCTCATAGGGGTCAGGGTGCAGACAGCAGAGAGCTGCTCCCCAAAATATTCCAGAAGAGGAAAAATACCACTCTGGAGAAAACAACATTCCCAAACAACACGCGATGAGAGCAGCTTTGTCTGTCTGCTCCTCCTCCAGTCGTGATTCGAAGGCCTCATGAAAATCGACTTTGTGGTGCTTATGATCGGTCTCTCTTTGTTTCAGGGTTTCTCTGCAAAGCCCTTTGTTTTGTGAATCCTTCTTGATACAATGGGGGCTCAGCATAAAGGGCAAGAATTTTGTCAAATAAATCCATCCTGTGTTCATACGGAGAAATCACCAACAGACACAGCTGGATTTAATCATATTGGACAACAAAATCTGTTTAAATCAGAAAAATCAACAAATAGGAGCAGGAATCATTCTTAAATCATGACTATGTTTTTGAACATAAACTGAGTTCATTTATTAAAAAAGTCATGAGAGGAATTTACATTTTTATCGTGCTCTCTTCATCGGAGAAAGCATCTTTTTAAAAGCCATATTTTTAATTTGAATATTTTCTATGAATTCACTAAATTAAATCAAAATCTACAGAAAAATAATGTTTGCAGTAAATGAACAGTATAAAATGAATTGAATTGTCTTAATTTGGTGCCCCCCTCTGTAGCAAAGATAAACCAGGGCCAAGGTCATTCAGCTAAGACTGCAACCAGACTTTGTCAGATTGTGCAAATGTATTTGCCTCTTGTGTTTTGCAGACCTATACCACTGACCTATACCACTGACCTATACCACTGACCTATACCACTGACCTATACCACTGACCTATACCACTGACATAGATCTGCAAAACATAGGAGTATCCCCTTTTGTCCCAAACAACTGAGCACATGGCTTTGTTGTTTTGCTCGGAGAAAACTGGCTCCTGGCCAAGTCTGCAAGGCAAAACTGTTAAATGCGACAAATATTAAAGCAGTGCTGCTGAGGAATGTGTTTTTCTTGGAAAGGGAACAAGATTAGCACACAGTGTAGCTCCCTCAGAAAAGGAAAAACAATATTCAGGGATAAGCTAAAGAGAGAAGTCAGTTTTGACTTAAACACATTACCCAATCATCTTGCATTTCACGGCCGAAGGAACATCATGTCCCATGAAAACAAAATAGGTTTGATATAAACACTCTTGAAGGAGAGAAAAGGGGGTGTGTCAGTGTCAGATATCCTGGATTGTATGAAAATGTATAGGAGAAGGAGGGTTTGTTGGACAAACGCAGGCCTCCAACAGCAGCTGCTCTTTCAGCACATGCTTCAAATGAATCAAACTAAACTTTCCACCATCAGTATTAACATTTTCAGACTTTATTTTTCAACCTTCATATTAGGACTTTTCCTTCATCGTTTAATGGGGAAAGCAGTCCCATAAAAAACCTTCACACTGCACCTTTTTCACATTTAATCAACATCAATATTTTATTCTACTAAATTATCATTCATACTTTTCAGCTTTGTGTTATTTTAATTACTTACCTGTGAATTTATAATTGTCTTTAATGGGAGGGTATGTTAAACTTCAAGCAAAACTGTAGAAGGAAGGTCAGACATACGTTTGAATCCTACAGTCTTTGGTCTGATACACTGAATTCAGATGCAATGCAACAAAATTTTTGAATTTACCTGTGTGTGATTTAAACTTTGTTTAGGTAAAAATATTTAGGGAGGCCTCAGAGGTTTGTTAAAGAAATTTACGGAATAGCATCTCGAAAATCAAGCAGACTTGTCAGGGAGAAACCTATGGAGTAATTTGCAGAAAGGTTAGGTTGCAAAACAATATCTTAAAGTTTGAATGTGTTCAAACTATTTTCAGTTCATCATCAAATAAAAGAGTAGTATGGCACAACTGTAAACTTATCAACACATGAATGTGCACCTAAACTGTCAGACTTTGCAAGAAAGGCCTTTCATAGAAGAAGCCAAGCGGCCTGTGGTAACAAATCTATTAACACATGAAAGTGTAGCACACATTGAACTGTTTTACAGAGAGACATGCAAAGACATAAGGATTCTCATATAAACTGGGACTAAACATGTCGAAAAGGTGGTCAGATGACCTCAAAATTAAATGATCTGATCAAAATGAAAAAAATGCTACTTGTAAGCTAACAGGACATCACCATAAATACAAAGCTTGATGGTGTAGGGAACATTTTTTCAAGGAAGGCTGGTCAGAGTTAAGACTTAAACTGAGGTGGTGGTTCATTTTCCAGCCTGACAATGACCTTAAACAAACAACCAAAGCTACATTACAATAGTTTTGATTATATCATCTCCTATCGAGGGACCTTTTCAAACTTAAATACGTTTCCATCCACTCTAACTGATCTCGAGCTGTTTAAAAAAAAAAAACTTTCCATCTTTAGGTTCACAAAACTGGTCCCAAAAGAAAACTATAAGTGGATGAAGCTCTGCAAGTTTTTTACTAAGGGAGGTCGAATATATTCAGTTTGATAAATAAGAATACCTATATGAAAAATTCAGTTACAAATGTATCTTAATGAACAGTATATTTAATACAAGATTAAAAGTATATTTTCTGACAAATGACTTTTATCAAACACAATTTTTCTTAGTTATCTTAGCAATATTGAGTTAAGTCAAAGAAACCAATATTTATTCATGTATCATTCTGAAATGTTTATGAATTCTTAATGCTTTACAAAACTCTAAGAAAGCCATCATATTCTGAATCTAATTATATTTTCTTGTAGCACGCTTAGGTCAAAACAAAGGATAACAGCTGTCAAACAATGCTGATCAGACGAAAGGAAAACAGGGACATGAGTGAAGCTGCCAACAGGATCATTTGAGATCCAAAACAGAAACTAAAAGGTTGGAAAAATCAAAACTGAAAGAGAAAAAACTAAAAACACCAAATAGAAAATTATTAGCTTTGCTATTTTAAGTAAAGAAAACTGAAAATTAGTTTTAAAATGTGCAACTGAATGTCTCAGTTAAAAAGACATGTTTAATTCTGTATCTTATCTTCTTTCATTCTATGAAGACTTTCAAATAAATCGACCTTGTTTATACATTACAAAGGAAATATTTATTTTATTTCTTGTATAATATCTTTAGTTTAACTGTCATTAATGGAGAAAAATAGTTAAAAGGGATTATGAAAGGAAAGCAAGATAAACAAAGGAGAAAACAGAAAACTTTGGTTTTTTTATCAGATAATCTTAGCAACATCGTAGTGTCTCCAAATCCACCAAAACATAGCTTATGAATAAACAAATATATTTGATATTTAACTTAAAAAGAATCAAATATGACTAAATAAATATGGTCTTTTGTTTGGGACTTATCAGGCTCCTTGCAGATTACTTTAACAAAATGTAGAAGTGTCTTTAAGAAAAACACCCATCTTCAGGGTCATGTTGATGTGTAAGTTCTCACACCACTGACCTAGATAAATTACTCTCTTTCTAAAAGTTAGCTTCCCTTCTTGTGGTCCTATTTCACAATGTTCCTACAGGTCTCTCAGATAAATCTCTGCAGGTTAACATCATCATCATCTCTCGTTTCCTGTTTCCTGCAGGTGATCTCCTGCATGCAGCGAATGACTGGATACGGGTGTAAGCTGAACACCTTAAACATAAATGTTATTCAGAATGTAATTTGATGCGTTCTGTGTAGGACTTGTTACACTTTGTTTGCATAGATCTGATCTGGCGGACTGAAGAAACTCCCTGTGGAGATATTAGTCTGAGCACTGGGATTTTTGGAGACATTATAAGTCAGTGTGAGCTGACCCTGCTGCTGTAAACAAGACTTGATGGAGAGTTCAGTTAAGCAGAATAGCTGTTGAGGTGTTTACATAGTTTAACAGCATTGGGGTTATTGACATTTAAGACACTTATGACAAACAGCAAATGTTTCTGTGTTGAAGTGAGCAAACTACAAAACTGAAAATGTTTATAAGACATAATACTACAATGAAAGAATACACTGTCTAGTTTGTTTTATGCATCATTGGATGAAGCTTTGGTTTTAAAAGTTTGCAGTTTATTCTTTATAATTTTTATTCTGGTCAGTGTCTTTATGAACTCCTAATTAATCATCCCTTACTTCCTGCTTCCCTGAAGCATAAATATAATGTGACAATGAACCCATTTCTCTTTGCCGTTCTACAAAACAGAAAAGACAAGAGAACATGATGTTTAATGATGACCGATGTGTGTTGATATTCCTTAGCAAGAACATGGCTAAAAATATGAATCATCTACTAGGATTACCCATATCTACAGTCAGGGTAATGATGGAAAACATGATAACATTATTTAATTTCCCTTTAGGATAAATAAAGTTGTTTTTAAACTTCTGTAGCAGTGAGGAAAAAGGTTGCTGGTACCACACAGTGTGAGCACGATGATGACAGTGTTGAAAAACTGTTTCCTGCTGGAAAGATAAGCATACCAAGGCTGTATAAAAACCCTCAGTTCAGGAGGCAGGGCAGATTAACCCTTACATATGTTCACATTTAAATAAGTTAATGTCACACAGATTTCTTAGGTAAGTTGAAAATAATGAAAGCATGTTAAAAAGCAACTTCATTTTTTAAACTAATAAGCACAGTGGTGAATCTGTAGCATTTGAGGTTCTTTCTCTCCAAATCACCAGAAGCTCTTTTTACTCCAAGATAAAATAAGTATAATAGGAGAGGATGTTTTGGACTGGACATCAGCAGTGCAAATGTCTGTATTAATTTCTGAAAGATTTTTCCTCATTGAATAAACTTACCTAAACAAAACATTGCATGGAAACAGAAACGACAGTATCTGTGTGTTTCACTAAAATATATTTTTCATTATGTGCTTCTTACGGATTGTCCATCTCCTAGTGTTACAAAAAATAAGCAACATCATGAGCTTTATTTGCTTAATTTCATTAGTTCTTTTTTTCTGCCTTAGAGAACAAAGACTTCTGGTATATTTTCAAATTAAAATGTTCAGATGAAGGTAAATGCAACAGATCGTGTCACTACTTTCCAAGAAGCAATAGAGAAGTTACTTATAATGTGAAACTTTTCTAAGGCCCAGAGATGCTGGTGTCTTCATCCTTTCTCTACTGGTTCCGAGCAATTTTAATATCTGCCGACTGTGGAATGAAAAAAGTCTTTTTTTGTCTTCAAATAACATGAAGATTGACCAACCATTTTAGTTTTTTGCTCTAATGACAATGATTACATTAACTACAACAGAAAACCAGCTCTTCTCCAGATCTTTGTTGAAAAATAATGGATATTGTAGAAAACAAGATAAATTTATGTAGAAAACCAATAAAAATGACATTGCATCAATCGCTGCACTGAAGGGGGTTTTCTTGCAGCTCAAACCCCTGGGAGGAGAGGCTATCCCTGGTTCTGACGTCAGCCTCCATGAGTAAGTAAACAAAACCCAATCAGGAGAAGAGTCCTCATATAAACAGTGCTGTTGTCACTGTCAATAAGATATGGATGAAGAGAAAAACATGCCCTCAGGTCAAGTTGGAAAACTGTCGGCAAGACCTTTAATTTTCTGCTAGATTTTTGTTGCTCTGAAAACACGATGGTGTAGAAAATTAATGCCCAATCGCCATGTAGGGTTTTGCTTTACTTGTTTTTCTGTTTTTCTTTTATCTATTAGACTTAGGGTCTGATATAAATCTCATTGGCTGGTAAAAGCTCTGTGCTTTTAAATAACAAAATGTTACTTACTATATTGTGCCAAAGTATTCACAGCCCTTGACCTTTTTAACATCTGGTTACCTAACGACCACAATCATCTCTGTATTTTATTATTTATTATTTCTGTTTACCACCTCAGTTAACACCCTCTTTCACTACATTAAAGTTTTTTGGGAAAAAACAAAACAAAACTGAAAGTCTTTTGGGTTAAACATCATGTTTATGATTTCATGCTGTATAAATAAACTTTGTTGAACACTGAATTTCTCTGTATTTACACTTATGACAGAGATTGACATCATTTTAAAATTGAAAGATAAAACAAAAAAGAACCTTGTTGCTACTTTCGTAAAATCCTACTTTTCTTAACTCCAGCTTTAATACCAAATGATGCTCTGTTCTGTCCCATGAGTCTCTTTAGAGTTTTTGTTCCCACAAGAAACATTTCCTCACAGTCGGGTCTGGTTCAAATGTTTGCTTGTTGATATTTATTTGCTGTGTCCCTTTCTAATCTCTCTACTGTCTCTCTTCTATTATGACCTGGACTCATTATTATCCTGTCAAGTCTGGACTCACCAATAGTAGTAATATTAGGCATGGCAGTCTGTCACATTCATTTTTTCTCCAAAGTTTGTCAAATTTGGAAGATTTCCAAAGCCAGATCTTTTGCCACAACTTTCTTTTATTATAGCTGGATATAAAAGAAAAGCCTGATTCTTGCAGACGCATATGGAAAAAGTAGATGTGTAAAGTTATGGGTTTCTTCTTTCAAAGGCTGGGTGATAAACCCTGAAATCACGGAAACCTGATCATTCCCAACATACTATTTTAAGCGCAGCACCTTCTGCGATTGTGCACTTTTACAACATGCAGCAATGCATATCCCTCAGCAGCTGACCTCTGCTGCTGTTTTACAAACCCAGCTCACCCTTTCAGCTCTGTTACTGCCTCTAGTGGAGGATAAGAGGGACGCCAGCAGAGCGTTAACTGCAACGCCTATAATCAAATCAGTCCATACATACTAAGCCTGTGGCACCAGAACCAGATCTACATGTTTAAGTGTTTTCTAAACCTTCTTGTCATCCAGATCTCTGTAACATCCTCATTTTACTGACTAATGAATCAGTGAAATCCCTCCGCCTTAAATATACAAACTTGACTTTTGCAGGTTTCTAATTCTGTTAGGTGAATAAAAAAGAAAGTTATTTTATCTTTTACAAACGCCAGAATTTGTTGTTCTGGTGTTCAACTCTTAACCGAAAAATAAAGAAAACAATAAATTAACAGATTTATGAAGAAACTAAAAGAATATGTTTTCTATTATGTCAAGTATTACTCCTTGTGGAAATTCAAAGGATTTCTTTATGAAGAAAACAATTAAAGGAAAACGTTTAAAAAATAAAAAACTGCATACACATACGCACACACACACACACACACATATATATATAAATGTATATATACACATAAGTACATCTGCTATTTCCAGGTCTCTCTGAAGCTCTGAAGGTATTTGACTCTTGGATAATTCTTCTGATGATTCTTTTCACTCCTCTGTCAGAAATCTTGTCAGCAACACCTGATCACTGTCAGTTTATGGTGAAATGATGGATCATGGCTCCAACAATGCTCAGTAGAACATGCAGAAGTTTAGAAATCCTTCTGTTACTAATGCCATCATTCTGATGTGCAACAATGAGGTTGTGAAGATCTTGAGAAAGCTCTTTACTTTCACTCATCTTGAGATGTTGCTTGTGTGATGCCAGAGACACCTTTTTATGGGCCATCATTTGTGACTTAACCAGCTGATATTAATTTGCACTGACAAGGGGCAGGACTGCTTTCTAGTTACAGAGAGATTTCGGCTGGTGTCTTGGCTTCCCATGCCTTGTTGCTTAAATTTAACCTCATCATGTACACTCATTGAACTTCTCATTGGTACACCTAATGCTTTTGAACACATGTTGCTGAGCGTGTTAAGATGTTTAAACTCTGAGAGCACAACTATTCTAGGTTTAAAAGAAGCACAACGTTGTTTAACGAGGAGAAAACTTGGTCCAACAAAGTACTTGGAAGCTGGTCCCAGTAAAGTGTTTGGATTACATAGGACATTATGTTCTTACACTCAATAAAAACGTGAGGGAAAAAAAGCTATATTCAGAAATTGTACAATAAATTACAATGTAAAAGTCATAGGAAAGACTGAAGTAGATTTTTTACATTTGTCCCCAAACTCTGGACTCCTCGGTAATAAATGTGCTAGTCAGCAATTGCTTCAGAAATGAAAACATTTTCATCTAAGGAAAACATTTCTTCGCTGTAATAATTGCAGTAGTTATGCAACAGCATTTCTGCACTAGACACATATTTTCAGTTGTTTATTTTTAAAGTGCATAATCCTTGGTGCTTGACAAAGTTTTGGAGGCGTGCAGGTTGTTGCCTAAGCTTTAAAAAAGCTGTGAAGCTGACAGACTTGTTAAAGTTAAACAAAAACAAAAGAAGAAAAAACAATAAAGAAACAGAAAGTAAATGATTTAAAAGGCCCTTCTGTCAAAGGTCATGCTCTCAAATGAAACAATGCTTTCTGCATTTTATCTCTCCTGAGCCATAATGTTTCTTTGAGGTTTAGCCAAAAGAGAGCGTGCTGCTAAGAGACTTCAGAAAAGAGCAAGTCTTTATCTGTACAGTTTGTTCTGTAACCATCTGAGGAGGAAGTGAAACAAACTCACCTTGTCTGTTTGGTTAACTTTGTGAAGTGGTGAGATGAGGCGTCAGATTTGGTTTAATTTCTTTTTGTGACATATTGGAGAGTTGTGGAGTCTATTTAAACACTCTTTTAACATTATAGAAAAGGCAAATAATATTTACACCTGCATTTTTTTTGGTGACACCTTTCAGCGAGTATAAATTGAAGTAAAACTTGCTGCACGGATTTGTATGCCTCTCTGAATTAAAAGGCAACTTAAGGAGAGTAAGCTGCTAGCTTTAACTGCTAAATAAGCTAGCTGGTAACAAAGTGCATATCAATGGAAAGTTAAGTGAAAAGAAAAAGTGTTGTAATACAATATGCACAAGAAACATGGTTAACTATAACTGTGAGAGGACTGCAAAGTAATTCATCGTTTTGGACCTCAGCTCAGACACATGCAGGACTTAGGTAGGTTTTGAGCTCTTGGAATCCTTGTTTTAAGATGCAACTTTAGAAGCAATTTATCTGGACCACAGTGAAAAAGGGACTGAATAATGACTTAGTGCTGTTTTCAAATAGCAATAAAGTTCTTTTATTAACCCACTGAACACAAACTACTTGAGTTCCAGTTTGAATTTTCCATCACCCAAGTTAATCTAAGGAGAAACGTAATTTGCTGATGCTGGTCCTCTATTTTATCTGAAGTGCAAAGGGTGTCCAGCAGTCCAGCAGGACATTTGAGATTATTACATAATTCTCTCTGCCTAAAGGCTTAACTGAGCTGCTGCCTTTTCTTTCCCCAAAAAGTCTTGTATCGAATTCTGATATGAAGACAGAATCTGGGTTTCCTTTACCTTCACAATATGAACATCTAAATTAACAGAAACACAATGATTAAAATTCACCAATCTGTCCTAAAAATCTGTGTCATAATGTATACAAATAAAACAAAAGAATCTAATAGTTATAGCCTTTATTTCCCTCTGTGGAAATTCAAATGCCACCAGCAAAGTGAAAGGCCAGCGGAAGCATGCATAATATTCATACAAAGGCAAATATATATGAAAATAAAAAATAGAGATAAAAAACTGTACAGTAAGGGCAAATTTACAATATAAGAATAGACATCAGAAAAAAATCAAATTGTCCAAGTATATCTGTGTATAAAAACAACAACCAACTGCAGAAAAGAAATAAAAGAGAATTGTTTATTCTCTTTAGATTGAATTATTTAACGTAGTTAACTTTCTGACCAAAGTTCAATAAAATGAAAACATTTTATCCAACACAGACGATGACAAAATGCAGGTATCTATAGAGGTGATCGCATACGTTCCTCCAGCTGTTGGTTTAACATTTCTATCACCTCAGTCCACGTGTAAAACTAATATTAATTTATTAATTAAACCATTAACAGACATATTGAGCAACAGCTGCCATGCAGCTTATATCATCTCCTGAGATTAAGAGAGCTTCCCATGGAATGCATAAGATCCAAATCAATCCCAGATGATCGTATACAGGGTCTGAGGGTTCAACATGCAACATGCAGCTTGTTAATGTGCATCTGCTTACTGGTATTAACATGCAAGAGAGGCCAGGAGGGAAATGAAAAGCAGGGAAGATGATGTTTTATTTTAAGTAACAAAAAAGAGCCTAATGCAAGAATATTTTTGAAATAATAATCAAATCAACCATGTTAAAATCAAACGCTGACTGAATACATCAATCCTAGAGAGTCTTTGTTTCTGTACTTTTCAAAACCAGACAAAATGCTGATAAAGAATCAAAGAGATCAGAGCAGTAACCTTCATACACAACAAGTTAGATTAAAGCCTCCATCCTGCTGCACGGGACCCAATGGATCGACTACACCCATTGTGGTCCCTGCTACCACAGGATATTCTCACACGTTACATCCCAATTTTGACTTTGAAGCATGAGTGGAATATAAATAAAACCAGGTAGACAGTCATTTCCTTAAACCTTTGTTTTTTCCTGTGCGTTGCCTGGCACCTTTGCTGTTTTCTACCTTGAACCAAGGTTGTGCATGTTCATTCTTTATCTTAATTCTCAACCCATTCTACCTTATTTCTGTACAAACTGACTTAAATGAGGTCTCCAGCGAATCTAATTCCACAAACTAAAAATATTGTTTCAATTTAGCTCTTCTTAGTAAAAAGTAAAGATAAGATAAAGCAACAGTCAGTACAGCTAAAAGGGAAAATTTGGTTAAATCTATCTCATTTTATCCCCATCTGAGGTACTTTCAGCAGTTGATTTGTTTTCACTGAGAGCAGAGATAAAAAAGCTTTTAGTTTAAACAGCATAAAACCAGTGAGGTAAATGGGAATGAAATGGGTTGACTGCCTGTCATGAAATCTTATTGTGGTCTGAAAGGTGCTTTTGTGAGGTGAACTGCAAGTAATGAGTCACACTGACCTCTATGTGACATTATCCACTACAAAGAGATTATTTGCTGCCATGAACTCAGAAATGTGGTTTAAATGCAGATGTTTGGCTCAGGTAAAGCAGATACCATCAGTTTCTCCAAAGTATCACCAGTATGGCCTCAGGGTAAGTTGTTCTGTTTATCACTCTGTTACCCTTTTGATAAACTGCCCTGATAATGTGAGCTTTGATAATCTTTAATGAAGCACCGTTCACTGCTTTTAGCACCACCTCTAGCTTTGTATAAAGGTGAGCCTCTGACTCCCCATATTAACAAATATTTTTGGGTAAATAAACAAAGAATTCATTTAATTTCCCTCAGATTTTAACCTTTCAATTAATACTGACTATAAGTATTCAAAGGCTAGTGCAGAATCACCCATGATATTTGCTAAGGGCGCAATGATCAGATCTTTTTTAAATGCTATGCTGTCCTGGACAGACAGCCCTATAGGCCATATCAGAAACCACCGCTGACTATTTGCATTGTTGGTTGATATTTCAGCTAAGTCATCTGACTACTATGGGTATCCCCCTCTGCTCCGTTTTCACTTTCTGTATCCGTATGGAGCCCTGGAGCTGCAGGAGGAACAACAGCTGGGCCTGATGTTACGACTGGCGGACTGGTGTTTTTCTTCAGCTCGTCCCCCTGGAGAGGATATAGTGTCAGGGATTTTGCACGGAGGAACGGGGTTGTTTTTGACAGACCACAGAAAAAAACTCAAAACAGCTGATGCAGCATGATGATGGTTGTGTAATATATTTTTTATTTAATTAAAAAAGATAAAGATTTGATCAAGAAAACAAAAAAGAAATGCCAATAAAGTTAATGTAAGAGACAAACAAATCAAACCGGTTTGTCTTTACTAGATTTACGGAATTTCCTGGATCTTGATCATCTTTATTCACCATATTTCATGTGTTGTTGTAGAGACACTGATTTATTTGACCAACCCGTCCTCCAGCTTTTGGAAAGTGGATGTGACTTTGTGGAATTATGAGCTCTTTGCTACCAAGAGGAAAAAGGTCAAACAGTGGACGGACTCCCTCCTCCTTCACGGCAACAAGCCATTGGACCTCTGTTTTTCTCGCCTTTCTGATGCTCCCACCCCCACTCCCACCCGCAGGCTTGCAGCAAACTGCTACTTCAGGAGAAATCCTGCTGGTTCTGTGTCGGAGGCCAGCAAACAGGCTCCTTTCTCAGATGGTGATGAGGCCAAACAGCTCCTCATCGTCACGTCTCTCTCTTTCCCTCTTTCTATTCATCCTTTACTCTGGATGACTGAATATGCAGCATATTTTCAGATTATTATTTGTAAAAAGAAAGAAAAAGAAAACAATTTCCCTGCCACTGCAAATGTATGATCCAGTTTCTGTTGCTCTATAAGATAAAATTCTAAGAAAGCACATTAAAGTTTGTAGTTGTAACATGACAACACTGTAAAAAGCATGAAATCACTTTCACATTGTACTGTAGAGGTGGAGCAGAGTGTGTAGGAGATATTTCTCTGATCCTCTGATCATCCTCTATAACAAGCTAAGCAAACAGGATCCTATTCTTATTAGCACTTATTTTTACTGCATAGCGGAAACTTTGGGAAATTATTCTCTCTACATTTTCAGAGAAAAAAGTCCACTGTTCTGACAGTTACAACTTTCCTTAACACTTCTCTGAGCTATCTCTCTGTATGAAGATTGTTTTTGTTATTAGACACGTTCTTGCAGTGGTGAATTTGGCAGCGAGCCTGATGAACCCGTCATAACCTGCCATGTTTTCCAACTGGAGCAGCCGAAATGTGCTGTTGTTCAGACAAGCAAAGATATTAGTCACCCACGTGTTTGTGAACATTTGTTTTTTCATAGCGGGCACTTATCAAACATTTATGTTTCTATAGCTTTATACTTCTGAGTCATTTACCTAACAATATATTAAACCAGAATTCTGCTTCTAATTTTATGGTAACTGCATTTTAAAAGTTTTAAAATGACTTCACACACTTAATGATGCTTAGGAGGTTTTGAACTAAATTTGGGGATAACATCAAAATGAATTAGTGCTTTTTAGATTAAATGATAGTTTAGCTATTTTTGCTATTTGACATGCACTACATACCATGTTAGATTAAAATTTGGGGCTGATTAGAGGCCTTTGACTTTCCATCTCAGTATTTCAAAAGAACAGAAAAAGTCCTTTACTGTTCATTATTAGTGAAATTGTATTACATCAGTAGAAAAGTAAAGTACATATGAGCAGGCAGGTACAATACAGGATACAATACAATACAGGAAACAAAACAAGCAAAGAATAAGACGGTGCAAAGTAAAAACAAATGTTCAATTAAAGAAAAAACAGTGTAAAGAACAGCATACTCAAAAAAAGTAAGCAGTTTGCAACTGAGTAGGTGATGGAAAAAAAGAATAGAAAAATGTGCAGCAGAAGGCTGCAGCTCCTGCAAATTACATCACATTAAATTACTAAAGCCACCAAAAATGTAAAATATGTGTTTCAATCAAGATTTTTTTAATATGCATTTTCCAGTGTTGCATTAGAAGAGCTTGATTTACATATATTACAAATACAAATCATTCGAATTGCAGAAAAATGTAAATTTAAAAAGTGACTTTTAGTAAAAAGAGTAAATGCTTTAAAAAGGAGGATAGAAACAATTTTTCTGATAAATCTTGATGCAGCAAAAATTTACCTCACATAACTAATCAGCTGAATCAGCTGAAAGCTCCTGAATTCCAGCATGGCGGTCATGAAACATCACTAACAGTAGCCAACATTATAAACTAAGAACGACTTGTCTAAATTCAACACATTATTAAACCTCAGTGCATTACTGATCTGTGGTCCTTCATACCTGATATCCTGATACCTCTACTTCCTGATTATAGAATAGAATAGAATTCAACTTTATTGTCATTGCACTGTCGCAAGTACAAGCAACAAAACGAAATGTATTATCACAGCCCTGACCCTTCTTCTAAAGAGCATCAGTACTATGATCATAGTCTACTCCAGTCTTAGATTACACACAGTTATTTGTCATAGTCTGCTAATCTCAATGTTAAATGCAAATGTTAAATTCAAAGTTAAATGAAAACAGCTAAAGATTTGGTTCCACTGGGGTCTTTGAGGTTGCCTTTAGTGTCTGAGTCCAGGTTTTAGGTCACGGTTCGCCATCGATGAGAATGCTTTCGGATAACCTTCCTTTGGTAGTTTACAAAAAACATTTCCCTGGTGAGGAGTCCTAGAAAAGAAGTAGAATAAGGTGGAGGGACCATCTATCCCTTCTCCAAGTAGAGCCTCTCCTCAGCATTACATTTATTCAGTTAGGATGGTTTGGGAATCTGGTAAGAATTCTCCATGGGTGCCTCTGTTCTCCGGTTTCTTTGTGTGTCCAACTAGAAGGAAAATCTAAACCTAAGGAAAGACCTGGAACTTGCTGGAGGGACGACACGTCCCGTCTGGTCAAGAAATCGGCTTTCTGGGTTTCCCTACTGGACCTGCTACCACTGTGTTTGAATCACAGGTGGACGGACTGATTGACAGATTTAACTGAATATAAAACTTTTAAAAACAAAGGGTGAATTATTTAAATATAAATATACTAATACAAATAATTAAGCTAAAAAGAAATCTGAATACAAAATGCTTATTTTGTTTTCAAAACCCGTTCTTCCTCCGAAAGACTTGAGGACGTGTGGAATAGGCTGATCTTAGACGACTAATATAAACACATGAAAGAAAAAGAAAAATTTATCCTGAAATCCACTCGTATCAAAACTGAGGCCTTGAAATATACTTTGTGATTCTCTGTAGCAAAGTTGCATCTGAACTTTTGAGGCTGCTAAAAGGCCATTTTAAGTTGAATAAATTCCCACTAAATTATCTGCATTAGATAAATGACTTCATGTTGTCTTTAATCACAGTTAATGTGTTTGTTTTATCAGTGTGTCACAGAGATAGATTCATGTTTCCATGTCAGACAAGAAGCTTAGTTTAGTGATTTAGTAAACAGGATTAAGGTAAAACGTCTTTGGTGACATCCAAGAGTATGATTAGCATCGACACACCAGGGTTTTACGTCATTGTTAGTTTTCCTTCCTTCTTGATATAATCCCATATACTGACGATTATTTTTTAAAACTCCAGTCGCCTTTAATGTGCTGTAAAGTTGATGTGTCAGTTAAAAGAAAAAGGGGATTTTCTGGAACTGGTGATAGAGAAGCAGCTTGGGAAGGATTTCCCCAAAGGCACAGGAACAGGAGTGAACAATTAATTTCACAACAGTTTTAGTCATAACAAGATCAGGTTATCTGACAGCATGACTGTCGATAACAGAAGTAAAGAAACAAAAAGTGAAAGAAAAAAGGGGCAGAGGTGCTTGGAGAGCTGTTTTTAGATAAATAAATGACAACCACAGCAGGACTGTGTCACTGACAGTCTGTTGGAAAAACTGTTCTTAACAGAGACTCTGTTATAGAAACAAAGCTGGGAAAACAAATTCCACCCCTGACGTCCCCTTCTGCACTTGTCAACCACAGCGCCATGGGAAACCCCATCACCTCCTCCTGCAGCCAACAGTCCAGCTGGAAAGTCAGGAGGTCACTCAGCTGATCTAATCCCTCGTACAGGTCACATAAACTCACAGCAGTGGGAAAACGACTAATTCAAGCTGCCAGAAGTGCTCTGAGGGGTTGTATTAATCGTTTCTGGGAGGATCATTTGTTTTCCTGAAGCCAGGGGCTGAAGTGATCAGTAAGGTTGTTTTCTTTAAATCGCCTGACAGCAGATAGCATGTTCCATAAACACATGTTTATATGTTGCTGTGTATAAATACTGGATAAAGTTATACCACATCCTACATCCTGGCTGTATATTTACACTGTTTTATAACTTTACAAGTTCAGCTTGTGTTCTTGAGCTTTGTTTCAGGATAAATATAAAGTTGTATAAAATAAAAATGTTTTCTATTGTTGCTTTAATCAGATACCCTTAAACAATCTGATTGAAGATGGATAAATTATTTAGTAAGTAAACCTGTGGTTAATTTAATCTCAGTACAACTATAGCTGTGTATCAGAGGAATTGGTAAATTACCAAATTAAACATGAGGATGCAGGAACACAGCAGACAGGTCAATGATAAACATGTCATAGATGAAGACATTTAAAACAACGTTTGCTTATAAAAAATCATCCCAAGCTTTGGACAATTCACAGAGCATTGTTTAATGAATCCATCATCTGAAAAAAGATCATGTTACCTAACTGCACACCTACTAAAACGGAGCTTTCCATCAAAGCTGACAGGGCAGCTTTTAAATACACCAAGCAGCAAATAACAGCAGTGGTGAGGATCTGCAGAGATCCATAGCTCAGGATCAACTAGTTGTCCTACCTACAAAATCTTTGTTGAAAGAAAACCATATGACCTTCTGTTTGTAATTTGGCATGTGTGCCCAGATCCTATCCTTGAGAGCTTCCATATTTTCTTGAACACGCCTGAATCTAACATCTGACTCCCTTCAGGATGAAGTTCAGCTCAGCAGAGGTTTGGTAAAGAGCCACTCATTTGATTCAGGTGTGTTGTACAAAGGATGCATCTAGAAGTTTAGATAGTAGCTTTCAATGACTGGACTCTGGCATCCTCTGGTCTAAGGCTTTGAAAGGGACCTAAGAAAGGACAGTGGCCCTAAACATACAACCAGTCCCCAGTAACCAGTCATCCTATTGAAAAGTTATGGTAAGACTTTAAAACTGATGTTTAGCTCTACTCTGCATCGAACTGGACTGAACAAGAATTAGCAAAAAAGAACTTTCAGTTTTAAAATAAATAAGTATAATAATGTTTGTGGTTGTATTATATTTAGTAAAAGGGGCCTGAACACTTTTGTGCAATAAACACTGTTTTTCTCCTGATGCCATATCTACCAGAGATAACAGCTGCTTTGAATTACATAGTGTGTTTGTGGTCACACAACGTCATATCAGAGAACTATCGGAGAATATTTATGTTCTGATGGTTCAGAGATAAAAGAGGTGGAGGAGTAAGAAGAGAAATCTCTGAAGCAGTGGGAAAGAAATAAAAAAAACTGTGCACCAGCAGGGCAAAACCTATTAAGCAAAAGTTTGCAATTAAATATTATCAATGAGTTGAAAATAAATCATAATAGAAAGAAAGGCACTTGAAAAAAAATTATTTTAAGAGAAATATAGAATAAATCATTAAAGGTTGTTTTTGAGAAATTAGAAATCTGTCCTGTTGAAAATGAAGCCTGTGTGTTGACAGGTGGTGGCCACACTACAGCGAGGACTGCCTGTACCTGAAACCAGTGAAGCATGAGAATACCTGCAACACAGTAGGTCCATTGTGTCATATCTGATCAAAATCTGCAAGGCAAGCAGCTGAGAAGAAAGAGAAACTGCTGCTGGACGGATGGAGCAAAAAAGCCATGCAGACAAACTTTGTGACTGGATTTGCAAAAACACGCAGTACCTGGCTTTCTCTGACCTGAAAGTTCGGTTAGAAGCAAGCATGGAAACAACTGCATCACCAAGCTCTGAAGATGTGCTGCATACATAGAAACAAATAAGCAGCATTCTGGTGCAAACGTTCAGGGGAATCCAGAATATCAGCTGCATGGTATTGATGTTTATATACTTGGTGCCACTTTTAGAGATAAGTGTGGATTAATGCATCGTATGACAAGACAAACAGGTTTGAAATAAGTAAGTCTATTGCTGAGAGGCTAAAAGCTAAAGTTTTGACTGTTGGTAATAAAAAAACACTGTAAGTCAAGGGAGTATAAATAAAAACATTCAACAATGTTTGTTGTGAGGTTGACGAAAATTGGTAGGTAGCTTTTTTTTCTGGTACACTCTAAAAGGAAAACGCAGCTCCAACTTAAATAAATTGCTTAAATTGGTAACAAGTGATTGAATTAAGTTTGCCCAACTTAAGTTATTTAAGTTTTCAACTTCTAAACTTAATAAATTAAGTTAGATCAACTTCATTCAGTTACTTGTTACCAATTGAAGCATATCATTTAATTTGGAGCTGCATTTTCTTTTTAAAGTGTATATCCTTCAAAAATAGTATAAAAGTTATAAAAGTTGAGTCATATGTACTTTTTGCAGCACCTTTCACAGCAGTTGCACTTACATGTTGTCTTTGTTTTACATATCAAGACATATGTGTATCCAGTGTAGTTTTTACAAACTGAAACAATGCATCTAATAATAGCAAATGTTAAATAAAACACAAACAGACACTTCATATTGGATGCAAATAAACAGTCAAATTGGCTAAAGCCAGTTTTTGTGCTTCTGACTGTTAAGGTTTATAGTGAATGCGATGGTGAGATCATAGGAGCTGTCTGAGGAGTTCCAAAAGAAGGTTGAAGGATGCAAAAAAATCCATGTTAAAAGAAGTTTCCAGAAACTCTGCATGTCATTAAAGGAGCTGCAGTGGGCTCTTGCTATTGTTGCAATAAATATTACATGTCTGTAATATCAGAAAAAAACCCCAACATAGTTTAATTTTAATAGCATGTGTGCAAGAAAGAAATCAGAGTGCTCTGAGAAACAAACAAATGCTAGAATAAAGTGCACCATAGAGAGGTCCTAGTCAAAGGCCAGGTCTTGGGGTAATTAGAGATGTACAGTAGTCAAAGCAGAATGTGGGGAGGGGGGCAAAAGTTGCTCAGGTAGAAGTCAGGGACTGGTGGATAATTACAAGAAGTATCTTATTCAAGACATTTTAACCTGAGGGGAGGAGACCAGCTTTAAGGAGGCAGGGTGTCCCTAATGCTTTCTCAGGGTGGAATTTACTTTCAAGTATTTTTATTTAAAGGTATAGCCAGGTCAGCTTTAATTTTTACTTGTAATTAAACCACAGAAGGAAAAAAAATAGACTAGTTATTGGCATATCTACTGCTTTTATACCTAATGAGGGGATTTTTTTCACATTCTTTCACAAGAATGCATATAAAATAAATTATTGAAGGTTATAGGTAAAAAAATTGTGAAATGTTTAGAAGGTATGAAAACTTATGACACAGTTTAACCCTTACAGCATCACCAAGGAGCTGCTGGCCATCCCTAATGGTTATTAAATAAGAGACCTTAGAGAGGTCATCAGCTGATCCCTTATCAATCCTTCAGGGTTACAGGTAAAGCAACCACACAAACACACTCTAAAATGCATGTTTCCGATGGTGGTAAGTGAAAATCCATGTATATAAACTATATAGAAAGTCCCCTGTTAGATTCAGATCCTTATCACTGCAAGGCAACGGTGCTAAAACTCCACCACTGTGCAGAATCAAAAACTTTTATATCAGGATTTATAATTAATGTGTTTTTATACATTGAATTATAAATAACACAAAGTTTATATGAGAATTTCTTTTTGTCAGAGAAAGTCCAGCTAAGTTAACCAAAACTTGACAATCAGATTTTTAACAAAACAAAACCACAAAGCTGTAAAGCAAGACTCAACTTCTGGATCAGATCAATGAGTCAGGCAGAACAACAAACAGAACAGTTTGTTCACACATATGAGGAAGTCACAGAAGGCTCACCCTAGACTGACACCGTACCACTGTACAAAGAATACAGGTGTCACAAACATAGCTAAGCTCTCTTAAACTTTGTCTCTACTTTCTTAGACATTTTGTGATCTGCTGAGGACATAAAACAGAAAAACAACCACATTATGCTGTCATCTAACAAATATGCAGGATGTGGATCTTAAATCACACATAAACATGAAAAATATAAATTAACAAAACTTTGATTCACCAAAATAGAGTTGAGCTGCTTGCGAACATGAGGCAACCCACACATACAAACTTAAAGACTTCCTCCGTTCAGCTCCAGCTGTGTTGAGGCTGCAAACAGTTAAGTGTAACAGCATATGGAGGATGTGCGTGCCTAACTGTGTGATGGTGTACAGAATGTGCAGAAGCATGTTTCTCTCATGTGGGCGGCCTTCCTGGATATTTTTGTTAGTTAGATCCGATGTTGGTGTGTGTTTTTTTCTATAGCATAGGAAAGCTTTTTGCAAGCACAGAAACAATCCTTGCTGCAACAACTTATGTGTGGCACCTCAGAAAACAGCTGTATGTAGAAACTGTGACTGTCAGACAGCTGTGACAAAAACACATTATCAGCTATTTGTTTCTATAATGTTTAAATATATATAGGCATATTTTTAGTATTTGAACTTCTCTTAAAAACTCGAAACGTTTTATCAAAAGTATGTTTTTCAGAGGTGTTCCTGCAGTATTTTGCAACAAAACAACTCTGACTTTTAACCTAATTTTTAAGGCATCCTGTTTCATTGTTAAGTCACATAAATGCACTTTTTTCACAAAACTGTCCAAAAAATAAGAGCTTAATAAGAGCTTGAAGAACCTAAAGAAACATATAAAAAAAAGAACACTGTGCTACATACTTTGACTTTGCTCTCCAAAAGCTTCATTTATTTCTTTTTTTTTTTTTTTTATAAATAGTGTGACACGTTTTTTTTTTTTTTTTTTGGAAAGCGGAAATATTTTTATTGCAAACCTTCAGTCTAAATGCATGCTTTTCTTTGCACCTTTGTGCAAAGTTGTGCAAACATGTTGTACAGTATCTGCATCAAAATTATCAATCGTGTGCTAAAGCTGAAAAAAGACGACCTTTGTGTCATATATTACTTCTCGTGGCTAACTTGTTAAAACTTGCTGCAGAACATGACAGAGAACTGGGCAAACTCGCTTTTAAACATCAGCCTCCACAACAAAGGGGGAAGTGAAACTCAAGAACATGTGGGTGTGGGTGTCTGTGGGTGTCTGTTTGTGTATGTCTGTAAGGTCAGACAGCTGGGAACATGAGGTCACACCCACTGCTCTGCTTCTCATTGGCTGGGCTGTTGTTAGGCACATTTAATGAAAAACAACTCGGCTGCTCTGCCAATCACAAAAGAGCAAAATTTCCCCTGATCTGAGAGAGAGACTCGTCTGTGGTGACATCACATGGCCCTTTAAACGCAGCCTGCAGAGTTTAAATGGCCCGAAGAGACAAAAAACACCAAGAGAAAACAACCTGAGACTGCTGCCTGTTTAGGAGCCACATATTTGCACTCCATGACAATGACACCTTGTGGTGTTTTTGCTGCTTTAAACAAGATTTGCATGTTTTAATGGGTAATCAGATAAACTCTTAAAGTACAGGTGAGGGCAGTGAGGATTGAAATATGCTTGTTGTTAAAAAAGTGGTAATAAATATTTTACTACTCAACCAACTGTAGGTTTAATATCATCCGAAATGTTCACAGCTTTGAATTATGTAATTATGTCCTTAATATTGTTTATTTGTTATAAGGTGTTAAAAAATCAACATCTAACCCTTTAAAGCATGGACCATGAAATAACTGACAGAAATTCAGTTTTTTTAAGTTGTTTATCACAAATGAAATAAAATAACAATAATTTTGTATAAGTTTAATTAGATCATTAATTAGATCATCTTTATAATCTTTTATATATTGTCTGTTGTCAACATGTGTCAAATTTTGTAAGTCAGGGTTTTCAAGAACAAAAATATCACAGTGATGATGCAGAGGTCTCAAAAACTCACATAAGATACGCTTGGCTTTAAAGAACTAATTAAAATGGATGTAGCCCATTCAGAATATTTATTTCAGTTTTAGATTCCACTTTTATTGAAATATCTATATTTTTTATTAGTCAAAATGAAAAAAATCAAGTGTTGTATCATAATTTCAAGCCTGGATCACAGTGTTGAGATCTTCACACTATCTCTGAATAAATACTGACTTCTGTTTTACTTTGAAGTACTTTTAAAATTATTAATAAGAAAATTATTAATTTTGCTGGTCTAACAGCTGCAAATATCTTTAGGTATTACACTGTGCAGAACAAGTAGGCTTGTTTGTCAAAGTCCAGCAATCTTTTGAAAATAACCTTTAAGTAGGATTTTGCACACTTTTTTTTCATTTTATGATGCGTTTCACTAAATGAATTCAGTTACAGACATAAATGAACTTTTGATAATAATTTTTTATAGGATTTCTTAGCCCATAGGGGTTTTGACAAAAAGTTCAGTTTTAGTATTATCTACGGAGATACTCTTCTCCTCCACATGTTTACTGTGTTGTTTCCCCTATTTGGCTTGTGTTAAACTGAACATAAACACGCTGATGTTCTCATCAAACTCATTTGATGGGAATGTAGGTGCAGGGGCAGATAGATTGTTCATGGCTTTGCTAAGAGGAAACTCTGATGTCCAGCAACTGGGGGAAGAGGTTACATTTGAGCTCTACAATAAAGCATTGTTCATCTGGAGAAATGATAGAACTCCTCAGGAAAATATTAAAAAGGAATATAAGATCGCCGTTACTGTTATGATAAATTTGCACATATATTATCGTGTTATAAATGTTCTCTTCCAGCAGAAAGCTGTGGTTTTTGTTAACGATATCTTTTCCACCGCAGATAGACATCTTGTTCCTCCACATCAAGTGCTAACATTGGACGTTGTGTACACACTTGAATTTAAACCCTTAAGATTATTTCTGAGTAAAATAAAGTTGTTTTTTTTCTGTGACCATTTGAACTGTTCCCAAAGTTCATCTTGAATTTCTCCCAGTAGACCTTCTTCCTGTTTTGTTTTGCGTTTGTTTTTTTTTGTAGGTAGAGATACAAATCCACTATACCCGCCCCATGTGGTTAACAGACGCACATATTGGACCACACAGAGCTGCTCTGATACATCTTTCGAGAGGAGAAAAGTACTTCCTGTGTTCCATTGGGTTTTAAACATGTGACTCATCAGCTTGCTTATTCTACAGGAGCCCCTCCTCCAGCCTGCTGCAATACTGTGTCAATCCTCTCACGCGAAACCAAGCTGACGTCTTCAAATTTGTTTTCTTCCTTCACTTTGTTGAACCTGACTTACAAGAAAGTTCACTAAAGTACATGCTGCAGTATGTTGGCTAAACAGGATCAATCTTGAATTGTTACATTTGTTTTTATTGTGTCATGAAAAAGGCAAGAACTTGCACAAAAAGTTTTTTGTCAAATCTGCTTAAAAATGACTTTAAAAAACTCTTAATTACCATATTTTCAGGAATTAAAGAGTTTTGTGCATGAGATGTAAAATGCAATTGTTTTGCAGAATCTAAGGCAGTCACAGGTCATCTTGCACTGCTGGTAGATGCATAGCATGTGGCTGAGGTGGATGGAAAAAGTATTCAATAAACAAAGGGAGATGAAAGGTATTTAACATTATTTTAGACCACTCTAATAAAAACAATCTTGATACGCTATCAAATAAAATGTGTTTTCGTTAACAATTAGGCTTACAGCTTAAAACAAGTGTTAGTAAATGTAACTGGTGCATTTTTTAGCTGGAAACATATTTTACATTTAATAAGAGTGTCCTGAATGCTTTTACATTTAACCAGCAGTGAAAAGGTTCAGTGAGAAGGGAGGCAAGTGTCCTTGGCTGGTATTTAAAGGGAAGTTGGCTCCAAAACTATTTCCAGCTCCTTCATAACAGGAAGAGGGTTTATCAACTTGGAGCTGCAAAACAGAGCGTTGGTTTTTTTTCCCACAAAATAAAATCTCACACTCCTGGAAAGACAATCATCTAACCTGATGTCCTTTAAATATCACACAGAACATTTTTGGAAGACAGAGCAGGAAGTGTAAGTTTACATCAGTGTTAAAGACAAAAAGCTGTTTTCTTTAGGTGAAAGCTGTAATTAAAAAAAGAAACAAATCATCTATTGAGGCAGATCCGGAGAAAGAGATTGTAAATATACATACAAAATTAGATTTAAAAGTAAATGTTCCCATAAGACTTAAATGGTCAAGTTGTGTTGTTCATTTGGAACCAACCACATGCAGGAGAACATCTAAAAAGGATAAGGTTTAGTAAGTGGGGTTCCAGCTCAGTCTGGAAAAGGTGCAAAGAGGGTGAAAGTGAAAGAAAAGAGGGTAAATGATGGGATTAGGAGACTTTATTCACCTTCAGATAAAAGTTGCATCCAGTGTTTGTTACATATATTGCCTCCAATTCATTCCCTAAGTCAGTGTTTTTTGCAGGTCTTATATTTTAATCCTGATCACTTTGTTTTTAAACTTGCCACAAAAGGCACTCTTTTTTTTTTTCCTTAAAAAAAAACATGAAAAACTTTTAGTATCCTAAATAAACACAAAAAAGTCTAAACACTGGAGCAACATAAGAGCATTGCAGATAAAGGGAAGAAAACTGGTGACGGTGGACAAAGGGGAAAACAGGTACAGTGGAGCATATCAAAACACAGAGTGCTACAAAACACTGATGTTACACAGAGAAATGAAGACAAAACTAAAGTCCAAATCACAATGATGATAATAGCATTTATTTGAAACTTAACAGGTTTAAAATACCAATAAGGTAAAAGGCACCCTTAATGATTAACAATGTTTAACAAAAGAAATTTATGAACCAAAAGTTTTTGAACAGTTTAAGAATAAGTTTATGGTGAAAATATCATGATTCAAGACTTTGGAGAAACTCAAGCAGCTTTAATTTGGTTTGAGAACTGAGAAAGAAGCAGCATCAAGTCCTCCTATGTACAAGCATCTTAATTTGTGTCTGCAGACATTGAGAGGAAGAAGTCATGAGGGGCTGGAGGGGAGGGGGAGGAGGCAGCTCCCAGTACTGGCTCACACCGGTTTGCTCCGCTTCTTGCTGGCGCACCACAGCGAGTTTGGAGGGGGAGGAGGGTTGATTTGAGAGGAGGGGGGATACTTAGCGCCACGGTTGCCCTTTGCAGCTCTGAGGTTCTTGGCATGACTGTCTGATGAAATGTGGGACAGTTATCTGTGTTATCTGAAAGCATTCAACAACCATCACCCTTTCCTCTTAGCAGATTGAAGGCTAAGATCCTAAGCAATGCTATAACCCTGGTTATGCATCACACCCTAGATCTTTGAAAAAAAATAAAATAAAATAGTGATAACGTCCCATAACATATAAATACCCAAACCTTGTAGTGAGAAAACAGATCTTAAGAGCAGATAATCTAAGTAAGTGCAGAAACGTATTAGCGCTGGTTGTTTTAGTCTTTGAACTTTGTAAGAAGTTATTTTATCTCTGCAAACTAACTCAAATGAAGAAGAATAATGTCATAACGCATTCAATCAAACAAGCAACATTTCTGCACATATTTTTCACAGAGAAGAAAGTGAAGAAGACTACTTTGGAAACAGCTGTAACAAGAAAAACTCACTATAGAAAGAAACAGTTTAAAAACCATTTCCACAACCTCAGAATTAGGTTTTAATGCAAATGATCCAACCTGATCCCTTAGCGGGTGTTTAGAAATGTTTACAAAGAAAGACAGCTCTGGAAGAATTGACCTACAACAACATAAGCTATCTTTATGTTTCTACGAGGGCCTGTCCACATAACTGTCATGTGTTGAAATGTGGAGTGCAGGGTCACTTTCACAGCTGTTGAACTCAGACACTGCACAGTGCAGCATCCTATGTATACAGGACAACTACACCTTAAAACACTGCTCTGGTAGTTTATTGAAGATTAGTAGCACGTAAAAACTAAATGATGCTTCTGTTTTATAAGACTGTTTGGTTCTGATTTTGGTTATGCAGAGTAGATTTCAGAGGACTTGAGAGGTCTGGCAATGGTTATACTGACAACACTCTGTAATGTATTTGGTTCTAAGTCATTGGGTGATACAGTATGTAGACTAACAGACGTCTGAGATATGGGGAGCCATTGTTACAACTTTAGAATGGGGAGGATGTTCTCCACCTTCTAAGTTTTAGTGAGGGCACAGACAGTAGCTTTCTGGATCAGCTGCAGATGTCTGATTGATTTTCTAGGCACACGTGTAAAGACACTGTTGCAGTAATTAGGTTTACTGAAGATGAATGCATGGATTAGTTTTTCAAGGTTCTGCAAAGACAGTCTTTAGACTATGAGATGTTCTTTAGGTGACTGAAGGCTGCCTTTGTTACTGTCTTTATGTGCCTCTGAAGGGTTAGTTTTGAGAGCCAGGTTTCGAGCCTGATTGGTGGTTTCCTCCCATCTAAACTCCCAGATACCATACAACTAATTGTACTTTTTTCAGAGTTTTAACATCAGGTTACATCACCACAAAAATCAGACCTCAGTTGTTTAAGTTTAAGATGACTAATCTGCTGTAATCTATTTATTAGTTGCTCTATCCGATTGAATGTTATTATAAAATTATGTGACCATGTTCTATAAATTCTTATAGAATTCTTTTTATTTACATGATTTTAAATTCATTCATTACACTTTCTTCGAGCCCTCTTCCTCTGAGGCTTTTTGAAACCTATTTTAAGGACGGAAAATCCATTGAATTCCTGGAAAGCTCGAAATATAGAAACATTTCCTTTTGGAAACAAGGCAGGGTTGCCATCAATTGCTGGGCATGGAATGACATCTTTAAAGTAGTAAATAAGATGCAGCTGGGAAATTGTGCAATGGAAAATCTAAATGGCATCAGGTCACCGCGTTACAGGTGGGAATGATTTTCTGCTCTGGCAAAAGGAAAACATCGTATACTTCCCTTCACGGCACAGCAAAGTTTTTTTCTCAAATGAGTTCCCACAGAGGTAAAAATAATTCTGAACAATGGTTTCCAAAAACACCGGGTCAACATTTACACACATTTGTATTCATCATAGTTAATTCAATAATTTAGTTAAAAAACAAGCTTTATTTTCACGGTTGTCCTTAATGCCAGTTTTATGGATAAGTTACATAATGTTTTGTGATCCAGCTGTAATGTTCACTACTCTGTTTTTAAGCTCATGATAGTCTGAGTCTATATTATAAACCTGATAACATTATCAGAATGCAATATTTTAAGGTAAATTGCCACAAAACTAATTTCTTTAAAAACTTAAAATCAAAATCTTTTAGAAATTACATTTCCCATTAAGAGCTACGTCTACATTTAGATTTCAGTTTAATTGTAATAGTTTATTCAGCCAGCTTAAAAACATTTTACTATTTAATGTTTTTAGTTATATGAAGTCAAGTGTTTCAACTGTAAATCAATAGATTTTATGTTTCATTTAAGAGTTTTTTTAAAGGACTCTCAGTATAAATGTTTTACTCATCCAGTCAGAGGATAACGACAGTTTAACATTTAACACTCTGCTATTCAGTAACAATTCAATTCACTAATTAAAAAACACTGTAGTAAATGTAACAGTATTCTCATTTCTTAAAGATTTGATGGATAACTTTAAAACTTCCTGGATTACATAAATGATGGAAAGAATGTAAGGTTGTTGATAAAATCCCGTTCTCCTGCTGCTGTGAACAAAAAACAAACCCTTCAGCCATCCTTAGCAGAGGTTTACAGGAAGAAAGGTTAGTGGTGGTGCCAGTGAATAAAACAAAGATGAGTTCATTGCTCTCTGGACAGCTGCTCCAACCTGTGAGTTTGCACTGACCGTGCACAAGGTAACGTTTGCTCTGCATGAATCTTGAAAAGCTCGGAGTTTTTGCAGCTTCATTCTTATGACCAGACACAATGTAAACTTTTTTAAGACACAATAGGTCTTAAAAATACAATTTGGTGATTTTCTATTACAAATCTTTTAGGATACAGAAGAAGGGTCTCACCTAGGGGAGGGGTTCTGATATATTCCAGCAAGTGACCCCAAAAATAGCAACGCTACAGACTGGTGAAATCCAACAAAATACAGATAATTTCTCCAAGCTTTATTTATTTATACAAATAAAATGAAGTAATCACATTCATATTTTTTAATTCTTTTTTGATAACATTAAATTATTTTATTCATCATTTTAAATTTAATTCCTTAAATCTGAAGTTTACAATTTAATGGCATATTGAATGTTTAAAAAACATACTAGATACTTAAATAGATAAATGTAACATTTATTCCTGCTAATATTTATTCAGTTCATGGGAAATAAATGCATGCAAACTCCATGCAGAAAGACGCCAGGCCGGGACCGAACCCAGAACAAGGCAAGGCAACAGCGCTACCCACCCACTGCACCACCGTGCTGACGTTATATAACAAAAATCAGACATTTGGCTACTCCACATGAAGGTAGTGATTGGAAACTTTCCAGCTCAAAAATGAGAAGATTTATCTGAAAATTTACCTTGGCCAGATGCAAGAACATATGGCGTCCAAAAGCAGTACTTTCAGGAACTAATCAAAAGGCAGCTTTTTTAAAAAAAGTTAAAGTTATCTCAGGTGATCTCAGTGTGCCTGTAATTTATCATATTTTTACAAATGACTGTGAAATCAATGTTTGCTTAGATTCTTAGTTGAAACTGTGGTTGAACATCCAGGAAAGCGGGGGGGGGGGGGGGGGGGGGGGAAAACATT
>JAUZNJ010020331.1:0-17193 GCA_034780135.1 Jordanella pulchra | reverse complement strand
GACCACTCAGCAGCAGTCCAGCTCTTTTCTTCCTTAGCCCAGGTGAGACGCTTTTCGCGCACTTCATGCTTCCTGCTTCTGACCTGCTCTATGGAGATGGAGATTTCAGGTTCCAGCAGGACTTGGCACCTGCACACAGCGCAAAATCTTCCCATGCCTGGTTTACGGAGACTAGTTCATTCACATACTGATTTCCCAACAATGCCCTTAATGCATTATAAATCCAAATAATAAAATACTGGACTTCACTGTTTTCTTTAGACGGTGAATTTAGACTATATAGTCAAACAAATGGAAATAATGGTTCTGTTAACACAGTGTTTGATATGATTTTATTAGTGGTTGTTACCAGCTCTAGTTCTATTTCATGAAACAGAATTAAAGCATTAATGGCCTGTTTCACGGATGGACAGTAGCAAACTAGTGGCATACATTGCAAGTCAAGCTAGTTATATATTTAACAAATGTGAGCTTTCATGACCCTCCGTATAAGCTGGCTCAGCCTAACACTGATTTTCTGCATCCTCTATGAGGTCTTCGTTCTGCTCTGTTCCAGACCATTTCTTCAGTTCCTCCTGTTTTGCTCTGCTTTAAGTTCCTTCTGAGCTCGAGGAGAACATGTGTGATATTATATAATTATTTCATACATATGAGCTCAATACGAAGCAATGAACGCTTGATTTAATGACATCATTAGAACTTACCATCGGCATCCAGCACACAGACAGTTTCTGCCCAAACCTTTTCTTTTTGTTGTTTCTTAAATAAGGATTCATAGGATCCTGCAAAATTAGTTTGTTCTCAACCTCCAAAATCAGTGTCTCTTCGTAGATGCATCTGCATTAAGAAGTTGTTGGAATTGTGAGATGCGCTCTTGGAAACATATGATTACCCTATTTTATTTTGACAAACCGGATGTTCTTAATGTTCTTTTTCCTGTTTGATTTGACTGCGGCTGACTAGGCCAGATTTCAACGGACTGGAACAGAACACAAAATGGACTTTCTCCGTATTCTGACGAAGAGGGACAGAGAACATGTACATAGATGGTGATGTTATAAGGAGTCATGGAGAATGTGGATTGGCTGTCGTTAATTAACACAATTACACAGCTGCTCTGTTGGGCGTACCTGAGTGAAACAAAGTGCAGCGGAAAGGTTATGGAGGATGTGGAATGTGGGGTTTAGAAAAAATACTAATGACTCAAGAAGGTTCCAGTAATTGGTTTTCTTGGATACAACAACTTTTGTGTTTTCTGCTATGTTTTCTTTTTAGTCAAAATTGGTTTTGGTATTGGTTCTTTCCAGTGTATGCATCTCTTTATTTTACGCAATCTGTTTCTTGTTGAGTCATAAACATATACAGCAGTAAGGCCTTGGACACAGTGTCCCACGGACGGGCTGTACCAAAACTGAATTTCCATTCGGGGATTAATGAAGTATAATTGAATAGAAACTCTTACCTTAACTAAGATAGGTGAGGCCTGCAATGCTGTAGATTTTTTGCTGTTTTTATGACCTTATGAGTGAGTAGTCATTGGGTTAATACTAGTAAGAAATCTTCTCTGTGGAAAGTGTCCCACTTTCCCATATTTTCTCCATACATGTAATGGTCCTCAGTGTTTTACTGACATCCCTAAGCTTTAAAAACAACTTTTTTTTCTTGCAGCTACACAGTGTGGTTCCAAAGAGACTACTCATTTCACTTGTTTTCTTAGATTTTTACATAATGTGTTGCTTTTTTTACACCCATTTAACCTACTTGTACAGTTAGACTGGTTTGTCCAAGGGTACAATGCTTTTCACATAGCTGTGTGTTGTACACTATATTCAGAAAATATCTAAATTTGTTTTATTTATTTATATAATAACCTTTTCTTGAAGCATTTTGGCAGAAGAATTCCTGACGAATCGTGTGATTTATGAACAAGAAGCCAAGAAGCACACAGAGGAACATGCTGGGAAGTCTCTTGATGATATGGAGAAGGTGGATTAACAAGACTATTCAGGTGCAATGTTCTAAGGATATACTTGGCATATTTGTGTTGTTTATTCCTGTTTTTTTTTCCTGAAGAAACTGATGGATCCTGTGCCACAGTTTGTACCTCAACACCTGCTCTGTCCTCTGACCAAGAAGATGTTTGTCGACCCTGTGAGAACAGTTTATGGCACAGTGTATGAGCGGAAAGCCATCGAAGAACACCTCAAACAGTAAGTCCCAGCATCTGTTGAGCTTATGAATCCAACATTTAACCACTTGACTTAAATAAAGGTTCTAACACTCTCTGTCAGACACAAATATGATCCATTGGCTGGCCCAGAAAACGACCTTGAAATGAGCGACCTAACATCAGACCGGAACATGAAGAAAATGGTGATTGAGTACAGGTCCCAACAAATTCAGTGAATCTGTTTGGAAACATTTTCGATTTCCTGAATTCAAAGGAATATTGAAGATTTAGTTGGTTGAATAATACCTTAAGATGCATGCTTGTTGATTTGTAGGTGGTTATTATTGTCTGTTTAACATTGTTATCGACTGTGTGGATTCATTTCTTACCAACTAAACTGATGTTGTTGTTTTTTTGGTTTTAAGCCTGTTTTTAATTGAATTTGGGATTTTACTATTCTTTCAGGTTTTGGTTTTGCTTCATTTTAATCCTGATGTTTTCTTACGCTTTTTCTTTTCCACAGTTATATTGTTTAAGTCATTTTCATGGGCTAAAGAAGTTGAAACATTTGTTCTTGGTTTTCAGAATAAATAAAAAGTGATGATCAACTTTTAGTGCTTGTTTTGTATTCTAACCCAGGGATGTCAAACTGAAGTCCTCAGGATCAGCCTCTTGCAGCTTTTATACATCTTGATTCAAAACAGCTTAATCAAATAGCTTGATTTCTTCTTCAGTTGAAGTCAAGGCCTCAATCCAAATACCTTCCACCGTGGCTTTAGTGTCCTTGCCAATTTGAGGTATTCGGATTAATCTGATTAGCTCAAATTGTAGCTCCTGCCTTCTAGTGTCTGTCCCTTCACCTTTTACATGGTCAACAGTATGAACACTATCCAAGGGTGCTGCTTTACCTGATCCAGACAACCATGTGAACATTATTATATGATGCATACATGTAAATAGCACAGGTGCAATTTGGACTAAAGCTTGCTGGGGAAAAACTACAAAAAAAGGGTACATAAATATAGTGAAGCTGAAGCTTTCATATTTTAAACCCAAAACATATGAAGGTGAAGACACTTGCATGTTATAAATGTATTTTTGTTGAACTTAATGAAAAAAATAATTTCCCTCTGGGATTATTAAAGTATTTCTGATTCTGATGAGATGGGAAGTACCTATACTTCCTGTCACCCCAAGTCTAACTGTGTAACAGACATCCGGGGTTTCCTATGCTAATTTATTCACACTAGGTAGCATACTGCCTCCTGGTCCTATCTCCTTTCTGTCAGCAGATAAAACTTATGCTGCAGACGGTTGCCATAATATGACGTGTCAGGGATAGTTAACTGCTGTTAGGGGACTGTGGTAATGGGACAAAGTTCAAACAAGCTGCTTTCTAGATATTTCCTTAATTCAATCAAATTCAATATCTTTACAACCTTTTTGGCTTGTCAGGAATAGTTTTTCTGTCTTCTATTCTCCATAAATTTGCATATGATCGAGATTTTTCCAAACAATAGAAGCTTCCTTGTGTGGGGGAAAATATATTAGATGGTCTATTGTTTTTTTTTTTGTTTGTTTGTTTTTTCAGTGGTGTCAAGCTCAGATCTTCAAAGGCTGGTGTCCTGGAACTTTTGGGTGTCTCTTGCCCTACACACCTCAGTCAAATTGCCAAATTACCTCACTAGCGAAGCAGAGCTTTGCTAATTGGGTCACATTGTAGTCAGGTGTGTTAATGTAGGGACGCATCTAAAAGTTCCAGGATATCTGCCTCTGTGGTTTGAGTTTTAGATGCTCCACACACCTGAGATAAAACAGGCCTTTGTAGCCCATGATGGCAGTTTATGAGAAAATTATATCATTTGATTCAGGTGTACTTCGAAAGAGGCTCATCTGAAACATGGGTCTTGTGGATAGAGATTGAAGAACCCCGTTCTTTACCAACATCATCAACAGCAAAACGTTAAGAGCCTGAAACTGCATGCAGTCCCACTGAACGGGCAAATCACATCTAGTGTTCCAAGTGGAAGACCAATCTACCATAACCCAAAATATAGAAATGAATGGCTCTTACAATAATAAAACGAATATGTGTCGAAATTAGCAGAGGTGAACTCTGACTAAAAATGCTGAACCCTTTGAAGCTTACATCAAAGTCATTTATTAGCATGTTCTATTCAATGTGCTTGTGACATGCATTTAGTAAAATACTGTTGTGAAAGTATTGTGTTATTTTACTGTTTTTTTTCCCAAAACGATGTACATTTGTAAGAGTAAATAAAATGTGCCAAACTGTGTGGCTTGTCATGCAGTTATACCCGAAATAATGTTAATGTCATCATTAAAAAATAGCATTTAAAAAAGTTATAAATAAGCTGGACAATTTAAGTAATGCTATTTGCTGAAAGGTATTGCTGAGATTTGACTAACGAACCAACCACATCTCTCCTTTCGCCTGCTCAGCGGCACGTCTTTTCAGCTACAGGAAGTGAGTCCATCTCAGTCTATCAAAGTAAATGTTAGTTTAAAAGTATATGACACTGAAATACATATTTTCTACCCCTAACTCCACAAAGCCATCGTGTATTTGTGTGGATAAGGCCAGTAATTGAATTGTATTTTTTCTATGCTAATTTTTGTCTTTTGTAAGAAACACCATGCTCTTATGCTTTTACGTTGAAAGTTATCACCGGAAGTTTTTTACAAGTTAAGTTGTACTGTGCCGACTCCGCAGTTTTCAGCTACCTGACACTAGCAGACACGACAGGTAAGGTTGAACTTTATACACAAGAGTGAGTATTAAGTAGTTTCATACCCTGTTTGCTACAAATGGTTCCTTCGTAATTGTATTGGTTATTATTGTTTTCCATGACAACAGTCTGATTGTTTTCATTTTGGGAATTTTACTTCTAAATGCTACTCAAACTAAGATTGAAAATATGTCGCTTCTGGTTCACAGCCCTGATTCATAACTGCTTTTACCAGCTTTGGGGGGGGAAACAATATAACTGAAAATGTCTAATTCACCAAAACATGTCGCTAAGACAAACGCCTTTTGCAGGCAAAGCCAGTCTTACTGGCAGAACCTGTTTGCAGACTCCTCTATTTTGTGGGAAGTTTAGGTTTTGTTGCAGCTTTCTATCAGGACTTCCATATAAGGCTGAAAATAGTTTAAAACAATCCAAGAGTTCAGTTAGATCAAAGAAAGATGAATAACATTTGATTTAATTTAAAATAACTGGTTTTATAGACTCTAAAGTTCATTTCAAACGGATGTGCTCATGAAGCTGATTTATAGAATCATTTTTGTAATATTACAATTTTCCATAAGTGTATAAAACCGAATTGGATTAATATCGCTTTGAGTTGTACTAGTCGGAGCACCATATTAAAAGCTACTGTTACTTGGTGTCAAACTATGGAGTCACAATGTCTCATCTTTCCTTTGTGCATCAGCTGCATTCACAAAAAAGTGAAATATATAAACTACTCAATTAAAACCAATAAGCTGGGATAGGATCATTATCAAGGGGGGAGTGAATTAAATAAGAATTCGTCCTAAAACTGTTGTTTTTATTTGCAATTTCCAGTGGTAGAAAATGCTTTACCTACTGTCATGTTTCAGCCACAAACCTCAGTGTATTGTGATTTGATGGAACATTACTAAGTACCGAATGAAAATGAAATGACTATTTTGGCAGCAAAAGACTTTTGAATACATGTGTTAGTTCCTACTTGAAGATTCTTAAAATAATGGACCTCTTAATAAATAACAGTTATAAAAAGTGTGACTGCTTTCCTCTTATATGATTATCTAAAATGCATTGCAGTCCAAGTATTTACAATGAAAACAATTACAATAATGTCCATATAGTGAGCGCAACTTGTCAGCTAATGGCTAAATAATTTTATCCGTTTGAAATTTGATCCAAGTATAAAACCAGCTGTTTCATTGAAACCTTAGAGGTTTGTTTAAAGACATTAGGCATCAAACCACCTCATATATACTAAGGCATCAAACCACCTCATATATACTAAGGAACCCTGCAGTGCATATTGCTCAATATTGAAGCTATAGAGGTGTTTTGAGATGTTGCTTGAAAATGAAGCAATCAACCTAGTTCATCATCCTTAAAGGTTTTATATGAATTCCTGGTTCAACAAACCTGAGTTAAAAGGACTGAATTACCCCATAAATACAAAAAACAACATTACACACATCTTAGTTTATCCAGTTGAAGCAGATACCCTTTTTATATTGGCGGAAGCTAAGCTATTGAGGACTTAAGGTTGGGAGTACTGGCTTTGATAAAATGATGTTCATGTAGAATGGTCCAGTCAAAGTCCAGAGATGATTAGAAGTTAATGTTTATAAGGACTCTTTATCTAGTGTGACTGCTTAAACTGTTTTGCAAAGAAAAGTAACAACAAAACTCTGTTTTTCTTCCTATATTTGGTCAAATTGAAAGATTTTATGAAAAGAATGTACATGTGTATTTTGTTTTATACTTATATTTTAGAAATAAATAGCATAACACTTATCGTTTGTCTCTGTCTGTCCTGACCTTCCAGACATGTGGTGGGTGGCATGGCTCCTGGCTGCTTTACTGGTTCTCTTCTCCTCTCTGGATGTGTGGTACTTCCTGCGAGCTGGCGCCGTGATCCTGCGGGCCTGGTTTCAACCTCCAGTATGGGACGTCACAGGAGAGCAGGTCGTAACGGGACTCGTCACTCCACGCGACATCGACATGTGCCACATGAACAATGCTCGGTACCTTCGGGAGTGCGACTTCGCCCGCTTTTCTCTCTACACGCGCAACGGTGTGTTTAAAGCGGTGCGGGCCCTCAGAGCTAACATGGTGGTAGGGGCCACCACCATTCGCTACCGCAGGGCTTTGTGTATAGGAGAAGGTTATGATCTTTGCAGTCGGATCGTCACTTGGGATGACAAAGCCTTTTACCTGGAGCAGAGGTTTGTGTCCAGAAAAGACAAGCTGGTTTGTGCCGTCATGTACTGCAAGCAAAGTGTGATACGGAGCAGCCCGGACAAGATCCTGCAGCATCTGTGTAAAAGAAAGGTAAGATGATAGGTAAAGGCTGAGGGGAGGAATCTCGTCACTATGATGGTAAAATATGATAAACCTATGTTTTGCTGCTTGCAGGTGGAGCCCCCTGAGTTTCCAGAGGATCTACAGCATTGGGTTAACTTTATCTCTGCCAGCAGCCAGGCCCTGAGAGCTGAAAGTGGACTTGATGACAAGAATAAATAAAGTTGGATGGGAATATCTCATCTCTATTTTTAGGAAAAGCAGCCAGTTTATCTGCACACGATCTGTAATCTTCTCAGAGAGACTTTACCCCACCTGTCTCCTCTTCACTGATGTGCCTGTTCTTTGCATTAAGGGTGCTTTGAACCCAGTATTTAAGGATGTGAAGCAGGAGTAATGGTTCACACTGCATTAAGAAACGGTGGTACATCATACGTTTTGTAACTGTAAATATAACCGTATGATGTGTTCTGTCTGGTAGCAGCAGCAATAAAACAGCCATGTTTCTGATGCCAGTTTCTTTCTTTTAAAGCTGTTTTCTATTAAACTGTTAGCGCTGAAATTGACTTCTTAGTTTTTAACATTTCACTTCATTATTTCTGTCACACTATCTGAGGCCAACTGTCGTGGTCTGATATTTTCCTAAAGATGTGTGTCAGAAAGTTTGACTGGAAACCAATTATTTTACATAAGTAATTCAGATAAATTACTAAACTTGTATAAACTTTTAAAATATAGCTCAAGCATTTAGTTTTATGTTTAAACGAGGAGTTAAGCTTGCAGCTAATGAAAACCAGGAGATCTAGTTTCTCAGTAAAAAGGATCTTTATTATTGAATTATTCAGAGGATTCCAGCTCTTACAGTTATTTAATCTTAAGCTACAAATGTTTAGTGTTAAACTGGGTGCAGTAAAGCTTTTAAATGGTAAGTGTGTGAGTCATTTCCTTGTTCTATGTAAGTTAGACATCCAGGCTCCAACTCAACACTGGATCCACTAGAAAAGATGTCTGTTCTTAGCTACGGTAATATTCAAGGAGTCAATTATTTTTACTTTCATACCGGTTGATTTTTGCATGTTTGTGGAACCAAATTCTAGACTTCAGACCCAGTTTAAAAAGCTTAATATTTAAGAAAAGAAATAGCTGAAGATGAATTAAGCGTGGTACCAGTTTAGCAGTCTAACAGCTGCAGGATAGAAACTATTTCTGACCCTGGTGTTATTGCTCTGGATGCTCCTCATCTAGAGAAAAGGCTGGAACACTGTGCAAGATGGATGGAGTCCTTCATTATGAGGAGCATCCTCCCCCTGCATCTTGATGTGTAGAGGTCCAAGGTGGAGGAAAGCCTGCTCCCTACGGTCCTCTGTGCAGCCTTAACCACCCTCTGCATAGCCACCCTCTCGGCAGCCGTGCAGCTGCTGTGTCACATGGTGATGCAGGTGCAAAGAAAACTCTCCACCACCATCTCCTTAGTCTTCTTTACATTGATGGAGGCTATTTTCTCTGCACCACTGTATTAGTACATGCCTTAGAATGGTGTAGGCACCTGCAGCCTCACGGGGGGTGATTCCCTGGAGGGTCTTCCTAATGTCTGCTGTGGTCACACAGAGGGGCATGTCATCCAGTGGTGATATAAGTCTGGTGCTGATGGGGGTGTTAGGATCCTCAAAGCTGGCATGGAAACTGTTGGGAAAATCTGGCAATGAGGGGAGTTTCAATATGCGTTTTGCATCTCTGATATTGTAGCCACTGAGATACTTGATGCCCTTCCAGATGCGCCGCGGGTCATTGGTGGTGAAGGTCCTCACATTGCCTGCAGTCAGTCTAGCCTGACCTGTCCTGAACACAGCCTCCCTAACATTGAGCAGAGCTCTCACCTCAGCATTCAGCCAGGGTTTTTATTTTGGATAAGAGATTACTGTCCTGGTGATGACATCATCAGCACACTTGGAGACGAAGGCATTCTGAAATCTGTAATTTAATTATCTATTACTTTTATTAAGATGATGGAAATGTGTTTAAAATATAAAAAAACGTGTAATTTAGACGTCTTTGGGAAAATGAATCTGTACCTTTAACTTGTAAGAAATAACGTTGCTCTAGATGCTGCTGGTGACCCATACCTCACCATATAACATGGCAGACCTGGCACACTTTCAGCAGTTGGGTCATCTTTTCCTTATATGGAGAATGAGGGACAAAATGCTGTTTTTATGTCTTTTAGAGTTTAATTCAAATATACGTGATCCTAATGTGTTTGTTTGATTATAAATTATATGTTTGGTCTATGAACTATTGGTCTAGATAAGATTTATTCTAGTCTAAAAGAAAAAAAAAACAGTTGCCCACGGGAGTCGATGTAAAACTGTTCAGACCTCCTTTAATACTGTAAAAAATAAATGCATTACAAATGTTATACTTGATCATCAAATATGTAAATATCCCATGAACGTTTTTCAGAAACGCTGTTTATTCTTTTACTACATTTAATGACAGGACAGACTAAAAGAAAAAAAAGCTAAGATACAAATTAGTATTAGCATGCAAAAATGAACCTGTAACCATATCTACAAGTTACCCAATGAAGCTGCGTGACGTCACATACCAGGAAGTCATGTCTATCGAACCTACCGGCTTCTTGAAGTTATATTCCGTCCTATGGTAGCGCCTTCTGTGGGACGGACGGTAAGTTTTATGTTTTATGCTTATTTAAATTTTTTGGACAGCGCTTTCGTTGTTGTACGTTTTAATGGAAAAGGACGACTTTCACGACAGAATTTATTCCTTGTGTCTGCTTAGGCCAGCAGCCTTGGGCTGCTAACAGCTAAGCTAAAAGATTTTTCTTCCACAGCATATCTATTTGAAAAGAGCTGCGCTCACTTCCCACTCGTGTCAAGGTTGCAGTGTGTGTCTGTGAATATATAAGACCTAAGTGTTTCAGTTCTGGAAATTTAGAAAGCTACACCGAAAACCTGAAATACTATTTATGTGTGTATATCCATTTATCAGGTTGAATATAAGAATGTTTTCATACATCTTGAATCTAAAATTATGTACTATCGAAAATCATTTTAAGCAAGTAGAGACATTATGTAGTAACGATTTAATGCATTTATATTTGTTGCATCATTTTAATTCTTTTGATCTGCATGTGGACTTTTGTTGTACAGAGATGTTCCTGCTGGTGCTGAGCGCTCTCCTCCTGCTCTTCTGCAACCTGGACGTATGGTACTTCCTGCGGGGGGCCCAGGTCTTTGTAGAAGCATGGTTCCTGCCCAGAATAGAAGACATACTAGCTGAACAAAGCATTGATTGCATGGTTCTACCCAATGATTTAGACTACCTCGGCCACATGAACAACTCTCGCTATCTGAGGGAGTGTGACTTTGCCCGCTTCCACCACTACATGAGAAACGGGTTGTTCATGGCCTCACGCAAACTTGGGGTCAAATTGGTAGTAGGGGCCTCCACCATACGATACAGACGCTCTTTGGCCTTCAGAGAGGCTTTCCAGATTCGTACCAAAGTGCTTGGCTGGGATGAAAAGGCCTTTTATTTAGAGCAGCGCTTCGTATCCAAGAGAGATAGCTTTGTATCTGCAGTCATGCTTTGTAGGCAGAATGTGGTGGGTAGCAGCCCAGAAAGCATAATTGAATTCATCTACAAGAAGCAGGTGAGTGTTTTTTTTGTTGTTTTTTTGGATCATATCAGATCCAGAATTTTTCTGCAAAAATCCAATTTGGATTTAATCACAGTGTCCCGATGAAAACAAAAAGCTTCTAGACATACTTAAAATAAGGTGCTTCATCAACAAATGTAATTTAAAAGTTTCCCATTGAAGGTTGTTTCCATGTACTTGTGTCACAACTAACCCAAACAAACCTAGTAAATGTATTCTCACATTAAAGACAACAAAGATTAATAAAAACAGCTGCTTCACATTTATGAAATAATTTCCTGATTTACAAAAAAGCTTCTCGGAAAAATTTGAATGTATTCATATATTTTTTTATTATCGTGTACCTAAGAATAATCATCACTTTCTTTGTATTTTTTACTACTTTTATTGCTCTTGTTGTGCTGTAAACATTCCCTACTCTGACAGAATCGTGGAATGTCAAATAACTATTTGGTCGAGATTAAAATCAAGGCTCAAATCTCCTTTTGAATTTTGCCCAGAGTGTATTTAACACTGTGTTTATTTGCAGATTGAGTGTCCACAGTTTCCAGAGGAACTCAAACACTGGATCAGCTTTATTTCAGCCAGCAGTCAGGCGCTGAGAGCAGAGAGCGGCCTTGAGGACAAGAACAAGTGAAGACAAAACAAAATACTTTAGTATCATGAGTGGAAATGCATATCTCTGCACTGCACACTCGGATATACCTGCTCCTTTTAAAGGGTTTTAGTTAACTTCAAATACTTGATGTTTTCTGATTTGGGGCCAGTCATACTCACTGTTTATTTATATTTGGTGTGTTTGGTGTGAAAAAAAATATTTACTTCAGCTAAATATGTATAAAAAAAACTTAAAGTGTTTGAAATGATCAGTTTCAAAGAGAGGTACTCGGAACAAAGCTTTAGTCTTGTGACTGACCAACTAGTTTACTGTGAGTAGGCGGATGTCAAACAATTTCATTTAAAAAAAAAAAAAACATTCAGTTTCAGATTAGCATGTAGCGCAAACATCAATAGTCCACTTGCATAACTGCATGTTTCAAAACGGTAAAAATATTTTCAAGCCTGTTTCTTATAGTTTAGAACCAGAGAGAATAACTTGGAATGAAAACCCCAAAACATGTTAAGGGAATACTTGAATGGTTATATTAAGCATGATAAAGTTTAACCTCATGATCAGTATTTTTTAAGCAGGTTAACAATCTGAAAAGGAATATATTAATGTTTATCAGCACTTTATTTTTCCAGATTAAGAAAAAAACTATCTGCATGTGATTTTACAGAGAATGTCTGATTCCTGATTGGCAGGTATTATAAAGCAAAGGCTAACATGAGGTTGCTGGCAACTTTTCAGAACCTGCAACGCACAAGAAAGATAGAGGGCTTGACTGGTCTTATGGGAAAACAAATTTAATATATCCAAAGTTGACACTAATGCATCAGAGCTTCCTTTTTGTGATCAAATCAATATTGTCCTTAGAGATATTAGATTTTTAAAAATGTATGCCTAATCTTTTATGTATTTATGCTGTTAATGCATCGTTTAGAAAATCCTGGTTAAAACCTTGAAGTCTGAAGATAATCATTGAATGTTTATTACTGTTCTTTGATTTTTGAAAATGGATTTATTTAAATATTATTTACTGTTTGTTGATTATCTTGATGCATTTTAAAATAAAAATGCACTGAACATTGTTTCTGGGTCTTTTCTTAGAAAATTAAGTGTATATTAATTATTTTATTTTTATGTTTTTTTTATTTTTCTTACTGGATCTGCTTCTCTGTCCCTGGCATAATAGTGGATGCTATTTTTTGGATTCTTTGCCAGTTTTCCAATATATATGAAGCATTTTGCATAATGGCTAAAAATATAAATTTCAAAACACCTTCCAAAAGTTTACTGCTTCCCCTAATCTAAATACCTATTGCTGTGCGGCAAACTAAACATTACTTGTAGCCTTCTTTCAACAATGGCTTTGATCTTCTTACACTTCTATATAGGCAAAGTTTTATTCATACTAAAAATTCTCACAAGGCATTTTTTCAGTGCTACTGACTTATTGGAGTAAAAGTCTATTTTAACAACTATTATTTGAAAAACATTTATTTAGGGTAAAAGTAAATGTATTATTGTAGATCTTTTAAAGGAGTAAATATAAAACAGTATGACAAATGCACAAAAGCTTGAACTTAACATTTGATATCATAGATGTGTAGCTGAATTTGGTGACAAAACCAAATTACTAAAAAGTGCCAATTTTAAGACAGAAATACAACGATAGCAGGTTGTATATTTGCATCTCTGAAGAGTCAAGACTTTCTAATGAAATAACTTAAATTTTTGTGTTTTTTTTTTTTTTTATTCAAACCTGTTTTATCCAGATTTTATAGGATCAGTGGTTGATAAATATGAAGAAATGTTCATGTTTATTTGTTGTCTTGTTTTATTTGGAGAACATTTCTTTTTAATACTATTTTTAGAGCTAAAATAATTACACGGTAAATTGTTATTAATTTATCAAACACTTCAACACTTCATTAATTAGGAAAAATTGTTTTCATTAACTCCTGCTGGCTTTTACACTGGCAGATAAAGTCACTGGTTTCTATACAATTAGAGCTATAATTGTTAGTTTACTGCCACAGCTAACCTTGCTTATCTCAATATAAAGCAGGATTCACTTGAAAGGTTGTTTAGTCAATGTGTTACGAGCAGTAAAAGTCCCTTTATGAAAACAGTCCTTTGTTTCAGCGAACAAACAGCTTGAGTAAGAGAACATTTGACTCGTCAAGAAAACTTTAAACTACAGAGCCTTTCAAAAGTACTGAAAAATAGTTATTTAATACATTTTGCTGTTCGTTACAAATAATATGCACGTAGTACAGTGCATTTTTGCTGACCCACCAAAAACCTTTCTACCCTTAAATAAAAACTAATGAAACCAGCTGCCCCCTTATTAGTCATCTAATTCTTAAACCGACTTTCCCTGTATTTGTTTTCATAATATAAATCCAAACGTCCTGTGATGGACTCAGAGGTTTGTTAGAGAATGTTAGGTTACAAACAGCAGAAAGGTCAGGGATGATGCAATGAATGTTTTCAAAGCATGTTTACATGAAAAGTCTACATGAGATATTGTAGACTAGATTGGTAGTTGGTGTACTGGTCAAAATAAAAAAGAAAAGGAAACCCCACCCTATAGTGTTGAATAATAGTAGAGTTCATTATTGGTAGGCCAATCAGTATTATGGGTTATACTGTTATTTATTAAAATAAAACGAAATGTATTCTAGCATCTGTTAAAGACCAGTGGAGGTGTTTATCCCCTAAGTATAACAGAAAATCTGGTGGTGGTGACAGAAACCTTTTTCATATGGTGTGCATGAGTTGTTCATGTTAGCCATCTTGTTAGCAATCTCTATTACTAGGTGTTTTTTAAGTATACATTTATTTCATAATTCCATCTAATATTTTTAGACAAAGGAGACTGTGTTGGTTGCCACGGTAGCAGTGATCAAATTTATTACCAAGTTTAGGGGGGAAAAAAACAATATTGGAGCCCGGGTGAGCTAGAAGCATGCAGGTAGGGAAGGTTTGAAAATGACGTCCTCAGGAATGTAGTTTAACTTGCATGATTTTATCACATTTTATAAAAACCTTAAAGTGGTGTGGACACATTTTGAGCAAACATAAAATTTAAGTAAACATTGTTCTAACGTTATTTTTTTGTAGATTGTAATACATACTTCAATATACCCTTTTATATGGAAATAATATTGTTTAACTGATGTATTGTACCGACGGTCTTCTAAATTAAATCATAAGTGTAAAGGATCACCTAATTATAACTTTGACCATTAGTGAAGAAGTTATCATGTCCAAAGGAGATTTGCACATTTTATTTTACAAGTTTTTTTTGCCAAAGCTTGAAGAATCTAATTCTCATGCTCTGTCTCTTTAAATTAAATGTCCTCTCTAGTTCCGGTGTCGTTGATAGGCCCCGCCCCCAATCTCATCATTTCCTGTAAACAAAGCAGCAGCAGCTGGAAGCTAGTTTATACTGGTATATTACTGCGTTTACGACTGGTTTCGATTTTCTCCGTAGTGTTTTAAATATGGCTCAGGGTGGAGTGGTTCTGGACAAAGACCAGTTTAATTGTTCTATATGTCTGGACGTCCTCAAACACCCGGTGACAATCCCCTGCGGACACAGCTACTGCTCAGACTGCATCCAGAACTACTGGGACCAGGACGACTTTCTCGGTATCTTCGTCTGCCCGCAGTGCCGACAGACATTTAGCCCGAGGCCCGTGCTGGCCAGGAGCACGATGCTGGCCGACGTGGTGGAAAAATTTAAGAAAACGGGGCTTCGGGATTCCCCGGTACCAACGGATAACCGATGTCCAGCCGAAGCTGACGACGTGGAGTGCGACGTCTGCACCGGGAGGAAAAACAAGGCTGTCAGGTCCTGTCTGGTGTGCCTAGCCTCCTACTGCGATCTCCACCTCCAGCCTCACTACGAATCAGCTGCCTTCAAAAAACATAAGCTGGTTTCGGCCTCCAAGCGTCTCCAGGAGACGATCTGTCCTCAGCACGACAAGCTGCTGGAGGTGTACTGTCGCACCGACAGCTGCTGCATCTGCTACCTGTGTCTGACAGACGATCACAAGGGCCACGACACGGTGCTGGCCGAAGCAGAAATACAACACATGCAGGTAAAAAGACCAGTAGCTAAGTCACTCCTTACAATAAGCTGAGAAGAAATGTGAAGATTGTAGATGTTTGAAATCACAAGTTATGGCTGCAGATGGTGATTTTTAGAGCCTGGGTTTTATTACCTAATTAGAGATTCATCAGTGTGTGGGTCAGTGATTGGACCTGTTTATCTCGATTAGGTCTGAATGGTGATCAGAAGGTGAAATGTTAGAAAAATCACATTTTTCAAAGGGAATCGAAAAATAGGATATATATATATATATATATATATATATATATAAATTAAAAACTAATCCTATAATCCATTATAATCTTTGGGATTCAAAACTATATTATGACAGAATGTTTTTGCACATTCCCTTGTCTTTTTTATATTATGCACTTTTCTGTGACTCTCAAAAAGATGTTAGATTTAAAATTTCTCTTGTTTTTTTTTTTCATGTAACATTTGTTCTGTACAATTCCAACCTTACCAAAGCAAAACCCTGAAAATATATCAGCTGAAAAATATGTAAAAATCTGGTAGCATAATTGTGCCACAGTCTTAAACTAAAGCTTTATTTATTTCTATTAAACCGCAGTATTCTGTGGTTATAATTTGAATCTGCTATCAGTTATATTGAATCAAGTTAACTTATAATAAGGTTAAGTCTGGTTGTGTTGCTCTGTAGTTATTTCTCTTCAGATTGAATTGCAGATTTCGTGAAGACCCAGTGAGATTTAGAGACATTTCAAATACTTTTATTTTTTTACTTTGAACCCTCCACTATCTGCTAAAAAGATGAAACTGAATTCATTTTTCTTCATCTTAATATGTTCAAATCAACAAAAGAGTGTCTTGACTGTGAGAATAGTAAAGTTTTAGAAACGTTTAACCAGAGTTTTAAAAGGTCAATGGTCTGAGGATGTCTGTAGAAACATTTCCTCAGTTTTAGATGTTAAGTTGGGTGGGGTATTTAATGCCAAGTTGGTTTGTGGGAAAATGAATCATTTTCATGAATAAGGGATTTTAGACAAAGCATTAGTTGAAAAGTTTGCAGTTATTACAGTTTTTCTTGTATCTTTCCTTCAAACAGATGTGCTTTTGTTTAAGTTGAGCTGGACACAATACATGTCACCATAGAGATGGTATCATTCTGTGTATTTGAGAAAAAAAGCCCTGTAGTCTTAAAATAAACCAAACAAATCGGAGTCAAAAGCTCAGAACTCAGAGAAAACCTGGCATCAGCCAGAGACAGCCTGAGCAGTCATCTATGTATGCAATACCAGCATGCTCTTGTTTTGGGATCAGAGTGAGGACCATTGTCCAATTTGAACTGCAAAATGAGGACATTTTACTGCTCTGCTAACTGTTAGGTTAAGGACTAAGGTGTAAAATTAGCTTATGTTAGATGTGCTCTGGTAAGGATTGGGTTAGGCTTGTTGTCAATGTTAGGTCATAGAGAGGACTGTTAAAGACTGGAAATTATTGACAACACATGGTCCTCATTGGGGCCTTTTCCATGTAAAGAACTGCGGTTCTTGAACCGGTTCGGTGCCCGTGCCTTAGAACCTCGGTGTCTGGTTCTGTGCCGGCACAGTT
>JAUZNJ010020320.1:0-17193 GCA_034780135.1 Jordanella pulchra | reverse complement strand
TAATAAAGATAATAAAGATAATAAAGATAATAATATAAGTTGTTCTATTATCAGCCTCTCCTAAATGACCAAGCCCCTCATCCTATCTCTAAGGGAGAGCCCAGCCACCTTAAGGGGAGGCTCATTTCGGCCACTTGTATCCGGGATTTTGTTCTTTAAGTCATAATCCAGATTTCATGACCATAGGTGAGGGTCGGAAAACCTGTATATCTAGTGCTTTGTCTTTTCACTCAGCTCTCTCTTCACCACAGCAGACCGGTGCAGCGTCTACATTGTAGCAGCAGCCGCACCGATCTGTCTATCGATCTTCCGCTCTATTCTGCCCTCTCTCATGAACAGGACCCCAAGATACTAAAACTCTTCAACTTGAGGCAGGAACTGTCCTCCTCCTCCAATTTGTTATACTCCTAGCCTCAGCAACCTGTGAGAATAAATTAAGTAATTTATCATTTTTTAAATATATATTCAATTTTTCATCAATTTGTTATATTTAATGGCTCACTAATTAAAATGATAAGTGATGATTATGCCAATGGATTGTATTTATGACTCATTTATTTATTTATTTTTAATCATGGCAGTATTGGTCCTCAATAGTATTGAATTATTTTTTAGAATTAAATGTGATTTCATCTAAATCAGTTCAGCTATCTGAATGATACAGGGAATTATTGTGGCATATTAACCCTTACTTGTTCAAAATTATTGTGGCTCTTTTAGTTTTGCTTTTAGCCTGTTTGCAGCCTAACTTAATAACTCCTATGTCTTTGTTTTGTCAGTTCTATAAAACAATTTATTTTCTATATTGCCACTGTTGCTGAGAGTTTATTTGTTATACATAAACTGCCTTCATGCTGTATGTGGCATGTAAATAGTGCTCCGAATCACTTTCCAGCCTTCTCCTGACTGATACATTTGTAAAATTTGATTTGAATTATCATTTATAACCCCTTGCTCCACTCTGGTTTTAGCTGAAGGGTGCAAATGAGTGTGAAAAATCAAACCAGAAAAGCAGAATTACAGTATATAACAGGTTAATAAGATAACCTGTATGAATCAAGTAAACATAATAATGACAATGATTCAGAAAGTGTATAATCAAAATATCAGTTAAGCTATTCAAAAAAACTACTGCCCTAATTTATTTATCATACACGTCTCCTTAGCAGTTTAACTGTTCAGCATAAATGGGACATTGAATGCTTTCATTTACCCTGTTCTCATTTTACATTACAAAGACCTGCTTTTTTAAATGAGTTTGAATTTGAACAGTCTCCGAAATTTACTCTGGCAACAAATATTTTCAGTTCATGTAACATTACCTACCCTCCTGTAGACGTGTTTTATAACTGCACTTCTTAAAACGTGAACGGAAGCCAGAGCAGGCTGTATGCTCAATAAACACAGACTGCATGATGAAAGCCTGGCAGTGGAATACTAATAGTAAACATAATTAGGAAATTTAAGCTGACTGTTGAGGAGGGAGTGGCCCGGCGGTAAGTCACTTACAGGGTTTGTTAGCATGACCTTGGGATGGCGTTATAATTAGGGATCTAAAATTAACTGGCAAGAAAATTCCAAGAAGATTAATTACCAAAACCACAGTAATACCAGCTGTTTTACACACAGTAGACATAGCTCACTTACACGGTTCATCCCTCCAGTTAATTCACTGTAAGCTGCCGTCTGGATCTCCCAGGACAGAATTTTTGCTGTACCTGTTATTTTCTTGTGAACATCTGTAGATAGTCCTCGCTTCAGGCCACAGGGGGAATGCAATCAAACCCTACAGTGCAGCATTCCCTCAGTGGAGGTGTTGAATGCAAGGATTTAGGACATCGGTCAAATGTTTAGTTGCAGAGATTACCCCACCTCTGAAGGCTCTGCTAGGCCAGCATTTATGATGCGGCAGGGGTGAAAAGCCTTTCCTCGCTGCTGTGTTGGATCAGTCTTAGCCGCATGTTGCTGGAAGATATCTGCTTCAAATCAGAGCTATCGGCAGATCGCAGACTGACAGCAACACCAACGTGCGACAGTCACAGCTGGGAAATGAAAAGTGCTGTGAGGCAAACAAACTCCATTAAGACACACAGCAGCATGAAGCACTCGATGGACACAGATGTCAGAAAATATATCGATTCACATGGTCAGTTTTAGCCCATTTTTCACAGTATTATAGCTTGAGGAATTAATCCCCCTTAAAAGAAGCTTCAATCCAAGAGCTAATTTGAAATAGATGAAAATGGCTTCACTTATCTGAACCATTTTCTTGGTTATTGACAGCTGCAGCAGTAGAGAGACTCCATTTTCCAGAAAAGATAGAGAGCAAAGTGAAAGGTCAAACTAATATTGACAGCTTCCGTAAAATGCCAAACAAGGCTCCGATTGGCAGGTAACACAGTTGCATACTCGAATACAGTGCCTCCCAGATTACATTATAGCCTCAATGTGTTTTATTGAGATTTTAGGTGATATACCAACACAAGGCAAACATCTGAATGACAAAAAAAAACCAAATAAACAAGACATTCATCTGAATTTATTTAAATAACTATTAAAAATATCCCTCATAAATGAAGGAGCTTACTGATTATGTTACAAAGAAGATGGAGATGAACAATGGAGAGCATTCAAATTCAAATTAGCTTTCCTGAAGATCCTTATAAAAGATTGTTTTTAATTATCTGTATCACATAATGTGACTCTTTAACAATGTGTTAACTTAAGTTCTTTTAAATTTGTCTTGATCCATAGCACTTCCTATATCGGCCAACTGAGCATCTTAGTAAAGCACCTTCAAACTGGATTTAAGGCTTTTTTCCAGGAAGAGCTTTCTTTGGAGCCTTTTGCAATAGGGCCGGATTTATTAGGTCTGTTAACAGATTCTCCAACCTACTGAGGACATCTGCTGCTCTGAAAGACTGTATTGTGCTTAGTGAGATGCTCAAACCTTGCGATAGCTTAAAACATTTGTTAAAAAACATGTTTAATTTTCCCTCCTATCATTTAATTTGAATAATAAAGCATTTTTGTTTATATTATACATTTTGGATAAATAGAAATTCATTTGTATGAAATGTACAGTTGTCGAGTGAAAAAATATAATTAATTTAGTGCTGTGTTCATACCTCACCCCTTGACACAGCTTTGACCCCAAAATCTATATGAAGGTATGCTCCTATTGATTAGCCAGCAGTCAGACCGAGTCAGATTTGGTTTACTGGCCAGGATGAATGAGACAGATCTCATGTCAGATTGTGTGTCTCTTACAGTCAACAAGCTTGAGCTGCGGGGTGGTTCATGGCATGCGTGCAGCAGTGTTTGCTGTAACCCTGCTGCTATGCAGGGTTGGTTCATCAAGCTGTACGGGTAGTTGTAAACCCTGAACTGTTGACCTCAGCCCCGAAATGAACCAGTGTATTACTGTACGGCTCAATGGGCTAATTGTTATTCTGTTTCTCTATTCATAGAAGTACTACTGTTATCTTCATCAGTGTAAGGCTTATCACTTGCAAATGATAACTAGAAAGAGAGTAAATACTTTGTAAATCAAGAGAGCTTTGACCTTTTTTATCTGATAAAAAACACCAGATCAAGACTGTCTTTCCTAAACAACAGACTGTATCGGACACAATTTTCTGGGCTGTAGAAAAATAGGGAAAACTTCTTTATTTCCGTTTTGTGTGACTTCAACAATCTCACAGCTGATTAGGAGAACAATATGCGTTTTGATGAGCAATAGTGGGGCGTTCATACCTAAAAATAATGTCTTAACAATCAATCTTGGATCTAGCATCATACTTTGGGTCAGAATTACTAAGGAATTTCTTCTCAATAAAGATTGGGCTAAAATGTGTTATTTATTTTAGTTGTAGATATTACTATAACTTTAAATGCTTTGGACCATATCACACTAATTGACTGTTTAGAAAAAAGATCTGGTCTCACTCTTCAGCGGTTATGAAAGCAAAGATTTTGTGTCATAACTCTTGGGATTGATTCCTCCCCAGCACCTCTGACCTGTTGTGTTCCAATTTTCAAACCTGTACTTCTTTCCTAGTGTGACAGTGTGGGGTCCTATGCCTCCAACTGATCATGCGCCATGGCTACTTGGCCAAGGGTCTATCCCTTTGGCTGACTGGTTGATGTGTATGACCTTCACCCAGGAGTCGTGGATCAAATCCCACCCGGGGCCCTCTGTAGTGTGCACCTTGCCACACTAGTATGTACTTTCCATCAGCTGCAACCCACTTTGTGTGTCTTACCAATTGCCAACGATGGATACATAGCTATCTAGAGATTCCCTATCCGAATTCAAAACTGGTTACCAAGCCCAGGTTCCTTACTCAAATCAACTTTTGATTCTCTGCCAAACAGAGATCTTAGAACAAAGTCCATTTTTATTTAAGCAAATATCTACATCTACTGTATTTTCCCTTTTACCCCTAATGATCTGTTGTCACAGACTGCATTTATACCCATTCAATATTCCAATCATGGTCCTCAGGTCTATCCTCCAAGCTGAAAAGATAAAAGGGTTGGGGTTCCTTTGCTGGATCTAAAGCTATGGAAGATTTTTTCTTGGAAGATTGTGATGGCTTTAAGAAGGGTAAGAAATTAACACTCACCACTCTTAAAATGCAACTAAATTTTTCATTTTGTGAGTTAATGCCGGAGCCCCACTCGCCACAAGGCGTGTAAATTTTTGGACCACAGTTAGTGCTTCAGTCACATCTTTTCATCTTCTGTTTTGGCGAGTCTCCCCCTTGTCCATTTGTTCTTCTGCTGTCTCTCCTCTAACCCCAGTAGACAGAAGCGCGTACAAAGAGCATAACACCAACACCATGTAACAACAACTCCGCTGCTAGGAAAATGCTTTATATAGTTGGAGCAACCAAGCTTTCTAAAAGACAACATGCCAATGAGAAGGAGGTGGAGTGAGGACGTGTGGAAGACTGGCTAATTTACGCCGATGATGCTAAGCTAATGAGCTGCTCAGTCTGCAGCAAATACACAAAAGAAAACAGACGCGATTAAGTTGTCGTTGGCTATCAATGTATGAAACTAGAGATAATCTGTGAACACAAAAGTAGTAAATGCCACATGCGCTGGATGTCCATGTCTCAGGCTGAATCGAAACAAATGATGCCGCAGCCACTGTGAGTGGCCTGATGTCCATATCAAGACAAAGATAAAAATAGTGTTTTGCACTGTTCATGCCACTGGAAGAATGGAAACACTTTTATTTATTGGGAATATATAAAATTAAAATAGTTTGTTGTTTTTTGAAAGGTTTTATTCATGGTCATTTTATTAAAAGAAGTATTTTGCATCTGCAATTTTTAATGACATTTACTGAAAACAGTTGGATATATTAACATGACCATGATCCCCAAACCACGTCAAAACTAGTTTTGGGATCGGTAAAGCAGGCTGGTATAAAACTTTTCGATTAGCCCTTACCTTAGCTTTCCGATTGGCCCTAACCTTAGCTGAGTTATAAATCAGGTCCTCCAGGTTCATTTAAGGAAGTCAACTGATTTAGACAAGGTATATCTATATATCTATCAATGGTTATATCACAAGCTTGTTAGATGGATACAAAAATCATATAAATTAGGTTGAATTGTTAGGGAACATGAAACAACATGAATGTTAGTTGTGGTGTATGTGAAAATCAATTGATTACTTTAGAAGAGAGGAAATCCAGAGCAACTTTAAACAAGTGCATCCAGTTCTTGTTTGTCTGTTGTATATTCAGCCCACCCCAGCTTAAATAAATCATTAAAACGCTTGAAATAATGATATTCATGCCTGTGGTGAGTCTGAGCAAACTTCTGACCTCAACTGTAAGCATCATCAAAAACTGTTTTAATTGCCTGATTTTTACACATTTGTGTATTTTACATTATAACGTTGTAAAATTGTCATTTTTGCACATCAAATGCTTTTTCAGCAGTATAATCACAAATTAATGAGCATCTGTATACATAAGGGAGTTATACAATATCTAAAATTTATGTATAGATACTTGTCCCACTATCCAGGATGGAAAAGTCCAGATGGCACAACAAGCACTTAATTAATTTAAACATCTTTGTGATGGGGTTCTATTATGGCTTGGTCAGACATAAATGACTGGTCAAGGCTGGAGATCACTTTACTGAAATGTATTTTGCTTTTCTTCAGATGAACTAAGATGACAGGTGCAGAATATATAAATACTGTACCATGGACATCTGAGGCAGGTTAAAAAAAAAAAATCAGACAACCAGAAATACCTTCTGTTATTCCACAGAATTCAAGAAAATTATGAAAAAGGGATACATTTAAAAAAAGGAAATATTTTTAAAGATTGGTCTGATAAAGTGGTCCGTTTGAGGAAAATGTTAATTTAAAATTTTCAGATTATTTTTAGGCTTCGATGCTACTTATATAAATTTTTTCAAATGGGACCAGAGAAGGGGAAGACATGTCGCAAGGCTAACCAGGCCAGGACAACCAGGACTCAAACCTGTGACTGCTGCATCGAGGACTAAAGTTCTGCACATCAGCCATTCATTTAACCCATGCACCACCAATGCGCCATTCATTTAGATTTTAAATATATTCTTGTGCACTGAATAAAAGTTCTTGTATATGTAAATGTTTCCTTTCAATATTACTATATTAAACGGAAACATTATGTGACTAGTCCATTAGTCAAATTATACACTTTCATAGTTTCTAAATGTGTACCAAAGGATGCATCTGAAAATCAAATCACAGCAAACCCCACAAGATAAAATTAACACATTTCATTGGGGACTGTTGTCTCTCTTTGTTACAGCTAGGGTTTTTTCTGTACCGGGGAGTAAAAATGACATACAGTATCCTTCTGCTCCAGCTGGCAGGCTGCCCAACGGGGCCAGACGTCCTCTGTGATTAGTCAAAAGTGAGAAATGCAATTAAAATGGCAGGTAGCTGCTTCTTCTTGTTGTGCAAACGGGAAAGAGATGTGAGGTGTCACAGGCTCTGACGCATAGCGCACCACAGAATTTCTCTCTCAGCAGGGTTAGGAGAGCTGCACTTCAAGAGAACTGCGCTATGTTTATGCTCATCTGGAGGGTAGAGAATTTCTTGTTATCTCATCTACAAGTCAACCAGGATGATTAAACCAGGGAACAATGAGGTTTTTATGAAGCTCACAGTGGAAAACTGTAAGATGGCACAGTTACCAGTGTTTAGCCCAGTGCCAAATGAGAGCTGGTAATGACTCCACTTCCAATGAACACAGGATTACAGTTTTTTTAATAGGCCTCTTTAAGAGAATAGGAATCTATAGGGAAACACTAAATGCCTTCTTACCATTACTGTTGAAACAAATTCTAAAAAAAAACAGTTAAAACAACATGTAAGCTAAATTTATTCTGTTAAGATGACAAAGTTTTCTAAATACGAGAATAACATTAATTCTTTAAATTCTGAAATTTTTACAAGGTATCAATACTATAAATACTATGCCATGAAACTATTCAAGAAATAACAATTGGTGATGCTAAGAAAGCTGATCAGCTGAAGGCTTTTAACTACAGTTTGTGGACTCCCTGATAGTAAAGAATTACTATAGTCCAGCCTTGAAGTAACAAATTCATGGAGTAGTTTCTCAGCATCTCCCCTGGACAGGATATGCTTGCTTAGTGTGAGGGATTGCTGTCGAGTCAATGATTCGATACAATCAGCTGGTTTTCCTTAGATAGAAAACTTTTAACTAATCTGACTGTGTGATTTGAATGAATTGTCTTTGTATAGTGCCTTGAGATGACATGTGTTGTGGTTTGGCGCTATATAAATAAACTGAATTGAATTGATATTTCTAATTTATGCAATATTTCGGAGATGAAAAAAGGAAATTCTAGAAACCAATCTAGAAATTCTAGATTTTTTACTTCATTATCTAAGATGAATTTAATCCCATCCAGATGTTGTGACTGACTAATCAGTTTATTTTTCAGAGACTCTGGTCAAAAGACAATAACTTCTGTTTTGTCAGCATTCAGAAGCAAAATGTTAAGAGTCATCCAGGTTTTTATGTCTTCAAGACATGCCTGTAGTCTATGAAATGGTTTCATCAGGATTTCTATACAGATAATGCTGAGTATCATCGGCATAGCAGTAGAAATTAACCCCATGCTGTCTGATAATTCCATCGGAGCATATATTTATATATATATGTATATATTGCAGCTATGTTTGACAACATAATATGGATAACGATATAGGACGCCTCTGGGGTGCTTTGTTAATAGTTTCAAGCCAAATGGAAAGACTGCAAATTCTTATTTCCTTTTTTCCAAACCTTTAAAAGTTAGCTTTGAGCAGACATAAAACATGTTGGGTCAGATTTGTTTTTTTTTTCTTTCACTTATTTTTGGCAACCAAGTTTTTGCTCCTCTCTTACTGTCACAGTTATACATATTAGATGGATGATCTGATTCACGTAGTTATCACATTGATGCTCTTCACAGGTGACAAGCGAGACAGGATGTGAGTGAATGGAAAATCCATATCTAGACAGAACTCTGTCAGATACACAGTACATAAATACCAAATAGAAGCTTCTGCATGGCGGGGGTGATCCAGAGCATCATAGAAATACTTATGCTCTTATTCTAGACATTAGCTAAGCTCCCCATTTGAAATTTTGAAAGTTAAAAGCAGAAACAAACTTATTGCTGTTATGCTCATGTATATTCAGGCACTTTAATTTTTTTTTTTTTGAAACCAAACATGAAAAAAAACCACATTAGCATTTTTGGTTTTCATTTATCGAACGAGGGTGAAACGGCAGGGCTGAGAATACAACTCTGGGATGTGCTGGTTTTTGAGGTTCAGGGTGAATGCACGCAAGGAAGATTCAGGTTGAGTTGTCAAGAAGCAATCAAAGGGTTTGTCGTAAGAATGACCAATTGTAAAAGATAATACATTTCCTGATGAAGTTCTGTAAGACACAGATTTCCTGATTCAGATTAAAAGATGGAATGTTGCCTAGTTTTTAAAAAAAAAAAAAATATTTAAAGAAATATATCTGTCTATGGGCTAATTATTTGGGGCTTGCAAGGACTATCTTCATATTCAGATGTTCCATTGTTGTGAAAACCATTTTATTAGGTTGAAATCTGTAAATAGTTGTGTCTGCTGAGTAGCTTCCACCACCAGAGCCATGAACAGCACATCCATGTTGAACTAATTTGACAAGACAGCATCATCTGTCACCATAACCTCCCATCAAGTTCCCTATTGAAAAGAGGGGAAGCAGGCCTGTGCTGTTGGAATGCACTATCAATGGTTAGCTGAAATCGATGCAGACATCCCTCAAGCTGGTAAATGACGTTCTGGTTGACAGAACTGCACTTGGGGGCTTATATCTATAGCCAGGACAGGCTGTCATTGCTTATCTGGATTTCATAGACAGCCATTAAACCTATCAACCTTTTCACCTAATTTAAAGGTAGTTTTCCTCATGAGCATGCTGACGCTAAGTGTTTCACACCACTACATTCGCTGTTGGTCCGTGTGTCTTTAGGCACTGTGGTCTTGTTGTGAACACGAGTAAGAGACAATTAAAATGAAATGGAGAAGACAAGGGAAATCCTTAACCTTGCATTTGTTTGTTTGGAAAATGTATTGCTTTTTCATTCCTACTAATTTGAGCTTTCTTATAGCGGGTACAGTATTATTTGCCTTTACAATGCCCTGTTGATTTTTGTTTGTCATGGGAATCAATACCTTGTGCAAAGTGGTCACAAGAAGAAAAACATCACTAACCAAGGCGGCTCTCTTGGCTTCACTTCCTACTCCTGCACAATAATGCAAACCAGCTTTGGAGGTCTTTGCATTGTTCAACCTGTCCTTTCACTTTAACAAAACCGGATATATGTCATGTTATGTTATTTAAAATAGCAGACAGTTTAAATTTAAATTATGAAAATTAGCAATTCTGTGGTGTTTTAGTAGATATTTTTGCAGAGTTTCAGTCTTGTACATTTGCTTTGCTAAAGATATAACTTACATTTAGATATAGTTAAAACAAACCACAGACTGGCTAATTTTGTTTAATATCTTTATTAACCAAAGAACAATACAATTAAACCAATAAACTTTCAACTTTGTTGAATTTAAATGTAACCTAACTTTTAATAAAAGAATTTCCAATCTGTAAAAAGAAATGTTGATTTGTCAAATATAGATTCAGCAAATAATTTATTAATTTTACATTTTCTGAATTGCTGTTTTGATGCTTTTTTTCACAAGTTAGAAGTGACAGAGCATTAATTATGGACAGGTTCCTCTTCAGGGGAACCATCTCCCAGTTTTTCAAAATGGGGCTGTCACCATGTCTAATTTTAGGTACAAGCTTAAACCTTCCTTTACTGATAAATCTTACATTAGCTTAGGGTTTGTGGCGGTTTCTGTACAGTAATGTGTAGGAGAAAATATTGACCAGTTTTTCTCACTCATCCCCTTTACTGGGGATGGTCAATTGGCTAAGCTGCGTATGACATTGACAAGTTTTCCTTTGGTGGATTTTACCCACTGTCTTTTTTTGATGTTCAGCCTTGTATTTGTGTAAATAAAGCTATTAAAGAAGCATATACTCCTTTAATGTGCTTGCTTAAAAACATGCTAGTGTAAATTTTTCAGTCCCAGTCTGATTGTACAGATATGCAATTTCATATTATAAAAGTTGCAAGAGCAAGCTGAAGGTCCCAATACCTCCTTTTTTTTGGGTCATTCTACCAGCTTCTTAAAGTCCTCTTTGAGGGTAAACTTGTATAAATGGCTGTTCATGGGTTTGTTAGCAGTTGTTTTGAATATTCTCCCCTTGTATAGTGTTATTTACTCATGAATATGTATATACAGTTTTCTGTCTAAAGGTTTCAGACAACCTATTAAATGTGAGCACTTTACTTCACCTGTCAGGCACTCACCTAGCTAAATTGCTAAGGCTTGATCAGGGGAAACCTCTTTAAAAATTCTGAGTCACAATGTTCTGATCCTGAATTCCTTATGCTTTCTTAACTATCTTGTACCTTCACCATCTATTTTATATTCTAACCATCAGTTTAACTATATTCAAATTATGTTTATTCCTCATCGGAGGTTGCATTTTCCAAATCACATTTAACTGAGAATTTCATGGATTTGTTAGTACTAATGGAATGAATGTTAAATATCCATCTGGCCAGATATGTTAAAAAAATATCTAAGGTGTTTTGTATGTTGTATGAGTTTCCCACGATTGTATATGAAACTTTTAAAGAAACCCATCAACCAAAACATATCCCTGAAATCACTCCGTCAAAGCAACACACCTTTAACTGATTTAAGTATTGGTATTTCCCACTCATTAAGAACTCTCCAGTCCCAGTGGCAGTTAAAAACGGGCATGCTGTTCATTTTATTGTTGTTTTTTTTCACCCTGCCTCTCTCTAGTGACACTGCTGATATTAGTTGGCTCCTTTCTGTACTATCTTGGTATTGTCATGTGACCAAACTGTAATTTCCCTTCTAAATTTAATTTGCATTTCAGATGCATAACAATCCCCTCCTCTGCCAGTTCGTGTCTCATTAGTGGTCTCTGTTGAATAAACCCAAAAGTTGCTTCATTAACATAGGTATGTTCCTGTGAGTTTTAGTGTGCCTTGTTTGTGCTGCTTTTCCTCTGATGTTACACAGAATTACATTAGTTGCTGCATAAGTAATTATTTTTTTTGGTGTCATTTCTTTTTTATTGAAAAAAATGTGTGAGCTGGACCTAATGTGACACATAATTCATAATACTTTATTTTTAAAAAGTCTATTGTTTGTTTGCAAAGACAGATACCAGTTTGAAGAAAATTTGGTTTGCATCTATCAATAGGAGGCTCAATGGCTGCTCATATACACAAATATCAGATTTTTCTTCCACAATGGTGTGGGAGGTCCGACAGGGGTGGGGGAGATGTGCTGCTGGCTAAGACTGCAGTTATACCCTTCTTTGGTAAAGACCATAGGGGGATAAAATGCTGATCTCCTGGTCATCTGCAGTTGGATTAAGCTACAATTTTGTTTCCAGTGGCTGTGTGAAATATGAATAGCGATAAGGTAGTGTCTGTAACTGTGGTGAAAAATTGTCATATAACAATGTTAAAAATAAAAAATGTTTAACTTTGGTTTTGTAGTCATACACTGCCACTGGCCCTGTACGCCCACTGCGTCCCTCACCTCACCTGACTTGTCAGCGATTAATATCCTGTCATACGACAACGCTGAAAATGAGAAACATTTACATTTGGTTTTGTACCGTATTCACCCACACCCAAGTTTACACATCCAACTCTTCAGCAACTGATTTGCTAATGAATTTAGAGCCTTGAAACTGATATTATGGTATTTTTGATAATTTCACAGTAAATACACATTTAGATCCCAGCAGAAAGGTGCCAAATTGCCTATAAATTCACAAAATATTAATATATATGTTATGATCAACAACAAAAATAATTTTCTACAGATCAAATGTATTTTAGGTATTAACTGTTAACTAGTGATACTCAACCAAACTAAGCTACTTTGTACACAAAGAAGAAGAAAGTACTATGGTTGAAAACCAGAATGATGCAATACTATTGCAGTTTGGCTTAGATTTTATGTTTAAGAAACAAAATTTATCTTAAAGTGTTTGGAATAATTAGCTTGTAAGTAATTTACAGCAATTGGAATGTGTTCAAAGTAATTAACACTGCAAATCCAAGAGGTAAATAAAACATTATTGGTAAAACATTATATCATTTTAATTTTAATTAATTTCTTAGCCTAAATCAAAAAGCAATACCTTTTTAAATAATTGATTTTTAACATGTGACTGTTCCTCAAGGACAGTGTGTCTACCAGGGGGTGCTATACAGTGATGTATTTGTACAGTATATGCCAGTATTTTTGTTTGTGCTTCAGATCAATAAATAACATCTCTAAGAATTTGACACCTGACAGAGAGATTAAATGAGACTAGATATTTTTCTGTCCAAACACAAAAAGTGTATAATAATCAAGAGAAATACTAAAAGTTTTCCCATTATAAGAAAAAATATTTAACTTTATGGCAGAAATGATTTCAGTCTTCAGACCCATGGCAGTGTCATCACTTATTTAAAAACTTCACTTAGTTAAATGAAGAAAAGTGTGTTAAATTGCCTGTGTTCCCTTTAAATGTCTCTCTCTGCTTCCTTGCTTGCAGAGTGATAACCACTGCATCGAGCATTAAGTTCTGACGTTCAAGTGATGAGGATTTAAGAAGTTGTATCCCAGGAGTTCAGCAGCTTCCAATACTGTCACTTTAGTCCTGTCTGGCGCTTTGCTCTTAAACCTAAGCTCATTACCTCAAAGACTTGAAGTGAAAAGTGATATTGCCACAGGACCTTCTCTCCTCTCTACATGCAGATTTATAATTCACTCTTCGTATTTCCTCCAGAGAACACGGCGCCCACAAAGGACTCGTAGGAGGAGGCAATTCAATTAAAAGAAGCTCACATAATGGTTTAACTGACTGGTGCCCTTCATAAAAGTTGGCCAACTAATGACAAAAGTCAGCATACAGAGGATCCAGTGAAAAGCAAAAATTAGTTGGTGAAAATCAACCTTGTACACCTATATACACAAGTACTGTGCTGTCCAACTTTAATCCATTTACTACCCACACTAGCAGGGTTGGTAAATATGTCATTAAATCAGAAAAATATTTAGAATGTCATATGTTATTTGTGAATACACACCCTACAGGCTGTGTGTTAGAACAACAAATGAAAGTGTGAATCAAGCTCAAATCATGGTCCAATTCTACACATATATAGAATACATTTACCACCACCTCCATTTAACATATAAGAGTCTATTAACAAACATCATATTTAAGTAAAAACTCTTGACTAAAACCAGTGACACTCAATTCAACTAAGCAACTACAGTATGTACAAAGAAGAAGGAAAATTCTGGTTGAAACCAATAATTAATGAGATTTTACGTTTGAGAATCAAAGTTTATCTTGAAGAATGTGAAATGTGGTCAAGTTAGCTTTTAACTAATTCAAAGCGATTAGAATGTTTTCAAAAAAATTAGCAATGCGAATTCAAAGGGTGAACCATAACATTGTTTGACCAAATATTTTTTTTTAATTAAATTATTTGATTAGCTTGTTATAGCTTTATAAACAATAGCTCAAATTGGTTAGCATAGTGTACCGTGTGGTCCATCTGGTTAGGTTTGTCATTACTCAACAATAGCCACATGGAATGATTAAAAATCATTAAAAAATCAAACTGTTTAACTTGAAAATTTGTCCCTAAATGCGCCATACCTCTATCACTGTTGATTTCCGATTTGGAAAACGGTGTCTCTAAAAAATTGTCCGAGCCACCTCAGCCCACTACTCTCAATGTAAAGGAGAAGCGACTCAACTCAGAGCCTCTCCTAAATTGACCCAGCTCCTTACTCTAACTGTAAGAGAGTGCCCAGCCACCCTACACTGAAATCTAATTTATGTCACAGTCCTGGTTTTTTCTGCTTTTCTTTAGTGTTTTCACTTTTTATTTTTTGGACACTAGATGGAGCAAAAGGCTGTAGTTGGAGAAGTTTCAGTGCCAAGCCTGTTTCCAATCTACTAATCAGTGGAGTTCAAAAGTGGATGGTACTGTTACTTTGACGCCTGAGTGTTTTGCCTTCCATGGTAGTCAGTGCCCTTCAACATAAACCCAGCAATTTCCTTGATTCAGTGAATTGTTGAGTATTGTTGTCCTCCTCTCCAGGTGTTGTCTTTTCCGGAGAAATACTGGAGTTTAGGTTGGATACCCGATCTATGTGTTTCTCCTGTTTTCCTCAGACGCCGTGGATTATACCCACTGGTTTGCCAAACCCTATCAGTTCCAGTCGGCAGTCAGCTCCTCGAGGACCCTTCAGGTGCCGACTGCCCATTCCGCCCTCCACCGCAGCCAGCTCTTCACTCAGCAAATAAAGACCTTTTCAAATGGAACCAGACACCTACCCAGAGGAGTCAATTCTTAATCAAGTCAACCTCCCTGACATGAATCTCCCAGGATCTGTATCTTTGATTCACCAAGTAAGACTGTTTCCCTTCAACTTCTGTGCTCCGAAATCCGAGCTTCTTGAACTCATCACTTTACCAACTGTTATCCTTGGTGTGGTGAGAAACAGCTTATTACATTCCTTAGAAGACAGTGACTTAACTCTAAGAACTGTTCAGAAATCATTTAACTGATATTGGTCTCTTGTGGTGTTCTGCATGTGGGCTAACTTTATAACCCAAATATGACAATTTCGGTCACTTGTATTTGGGATCTCGTTCTTTTGGTCACAATCCAGATTTCATGACCATAGGTGAATGTAGGAATGTAGATCAATCTGTAAATTGAGAGCTTTGCCTTTTCTCTCTTCACCACGACAGACTGGTACATCGTCTGCATTATAGCAGCAGCTGTACCGATCTTTTAATCTCCTGCTCCATTCTCCAAGATACTTGAATTCGTCCACTTGAGGCAGGAACTCTCCTCCAACCTGAAGGGGACAAACCACCTTTTTCCGGACAACCATGGCCTCGGACTTGGAGGAACTGATTCTCATCCCAGCCGCTTCATACTCCGCCGCAAACCGCCCCATCAACTGTAGGTCTTGGCAGGAGGAAGCCAGCAGGACCACGTAATCTTTGAAAAGCAGGAACAAGATCCGCTGGTCCCCAAACCAGACCCCCTCCAGCACTTGGCGGCACCTAGAAATCCAGTGCATAAATGCTAAGAACAGGTGACAGAAGGCAGCCCTGTTGGAGTCCAACAAATACCGGGGACAAGTCTGACTTAATGCTGGCAATGCGGACCAAAGTCCTGCTCTACTTGTACAGAGACTGGATAGCCTCTAGTAAAATTCAATTTAATACAGATTATTTATATAATTCCAAATTACAACACATTTTTTCTCAAGGAACTTTACAGAGACAATTGAATCATATCATACAGTCAGACTGGTTAAAAGTTTGCTGTCAAAGGAAAGCCAGCAGATTGCATCGAGTCAAAAGTAGATATTTGCTTGCATTGTGTCTTTGATTCTACAGCAATACCTCACCCCGAGCATGTAGCAAAAGAGGAGGGAAAAAAACTATCTTTAAACAAGAGCAAACCTCCTGCAGAAGAGGCTCAGTATGAGCGACCTTCTGCCAAGGCTGACTGGGGTTCAAGGAGATAGAAGCAGACATATAGAAGGAACATTGAAGCGCTGACCCATAAACACTTTCTATGTTAAAAAATTCTAGCTCTAAATCTAAATCTAGCTCCAGGATAAAAGAGAGTGCATACAGGTAATCACAGTAAAAGCTGAGCCCAAAGATATGCCTGGAAGAGAAACAGGACTAAGTATTAAAAAACAGGACCAACACTATCATCTGTGATCAAAGTGGTTGATGGGGGCAGCCCAGTTGGTGGCCCGATCCCAAACCTTCAGCTATGCACTACCCCTTCACTATCAAGTGTCATTCCCAATTATGTCACACTTGCAGCTTTGGATGGTGCTTGATTGAAGGTGGAGGGTGCTGTATAAATGAGAATGGGATGCCCTCTGAAGAAAAGTAGTCATTATTATGGCAACACAGAGACGAGCTACTTTATGTCTGTGGCGCAGGTTGACATAAAATGAAACAAATGCCTCTTCCTTTTAAATAAATTGATATACTTAAATAAATCTCAAAGATGACCTTTCTTTTCGGAGTTAAGGATATCTTATTTCCTCCTCCTAAATTGTGATTATCTGTCAGTTTGACAAAGATGCGGCAAACCAGTGGAACCTACATTTAAACGCAGGTGTGTTCTCTGCCATCAGGCAGCCGTTTCAGCCGGTGCCCAATCCTAGCAAGTCTGCACTACTGCAAACTCCCTTATTTAAGGGATGAATGAAAAAAAATGCAGAATGAACATTAAGTTAGGGGATTAACTTATAAATAGTGCAAAATTGAAGATTAGAGATAGAAAGATGAAAAGGTGTCCCTATGTCCTCCAGTAGCCTAAGCCAATAGCAACATAACTAAAGAGATAGCTCCGAATAACCCGATGCCTTCTAGCATCAAGCTTTTTCAAAAAGAAAAGTTTTAAGCTTAGTCTTAAAAATGCACAGGGT
>JAUZNJ010020309.1:0-17195 GCA_034780135.1 Jordanella pulchra | reverse complement strand
AACTGTTAAACTTTTTCCCGTTGTCCCGTGTGGTGTTCTGCATGTGGGTTAGAGCCCTTAAGCCCACCATGACAAAGTCTGGGTTTGGCTGAGCTATTCTAACACCTCACTGTGTCTTTATTTGAACCATTCCACTGTAGTAACTTCTGCTGTAGGTTAAGCTTATATATTCAAATCAGGAAAAACTCTTTGAGCACCATTTCTTTGTAGTGTCACTCTGACCATCATTCCACCACAATGTTTCAGCATGAGAATATTATCAGGGTAGATGTTCATGGTTATATTTTTTGCCACACAGCACATATTTGATTTGGACAGAATATTACCCCTCTTTCATACAAGTCAGATTTTTGCAGTGCACAACTAATAGTTGTCATTTTTGTAAAACACTCCATCTGATTTGTGGACCTTTGCATCTCCTGCAGAAGTGCAATCGGGTTGTGAGCTTAAATGATCGCCTATGTTTAGGTATGTCACTACTTATCTGCTACACTTTCCATTTTTAGATGATGGATTGAACAGGAATCCAGATATGCTCAAAGTTTGGAATATGTTTTTTTTTTATTTCATCCCACTTTTAGTCTTTACCAAAAGGCACCACCTTTGATGGCAGCAAGGACACAGAGTGTCACTCCGATGTCTCAGACAGGCTGTATTGAAAAAGAAATAGACCTTTTTGGGATCATTAAATTAATTTTAAATTGAATAAAATTTAATTGAACTGAGATAAAAGATAAATATGTAAATAAGATAAGTCATTTCTGTTTACGAAAGGAAAACTCTGATAAAGGTGGTTGATTTTTTTTATCTTTTTTCAGAGTTTTTAGACCTAAAGGTTGCCTAAAAAGCACTTGTCTCAATTTTCAGATGAGTTTATTTTTACTTATGTCTGTAAAAAAAAAATAATCAAAAAACAAAAAAACATTGACCTTAAAATTATATGCTGCTCTTTATGGCCGTCTTTCAGTAAATTATCACAGACATGATGAAATGGAGATTGTTGTAAACATAAAACCTAACATCCTACAATCATAGCTAAAGGTAGTAATTCAAAACAAAAAAAAATCTTTGTTTGCAGATCCTGATTGATCAGCCATATTAAATTCACGTGTTTTATACAGCAGATCAAAAAATAATCGTATGCTCTTATGAATAGAACAGATTAGATATATGGTTAAATAACTATGAAAGTCTCAAAAACATCTTATAATACTTTTTTCAATTTCTTTATACTACATTGGCCACAGGAATTGCAGTCACTTCTTACTTTTCCCTCTGAACAAGGCTTCCATTTGGACAGGTCAATAAATGGTCATCAGAGCAATTTCTTTTTCTTTCTTTTAAAGACAGGAGAAGTTGAGTTTAAAAAGACTTCAGTGTCTTTACTTCTTACTCCGGAAAGATAAAAGCCAAGAGAATGATGTGTGATGTATTTAATGTCATGGAGAGTTTCCTAGAAGAGTCAGTGCTTTAACACATTACTAAAGCAGTGTCTCTGTCGGCTTTCAAGGGAGATGTAGTCTAACTTGAAGGACAGGCAGAGTACCTTTAGAATGTTTCCAAGTTAGAAATTTTCTTTAGTATCTGTCTTATTCCCTTGGTTATTCGGTATCAGGTTTATGTTTGAAATTGTTTTGGTAATTAAACACAATATTGTTAAAATTATGTTGAAATTTCATATTACCATCTAAGATCATCTAAGTGTATTTATGTGTTAATTTATCAATTTATTCATACTACTGCTTCCCTATAGAGAAAATTAATAATAAAGTATTCTAAAATCAGTGGCATAATTTCCTTTTTCACTGACCTGATTCAAGATGGTTGCTTGTTTAGCAAACCATTAATGCATTCTCATGCACATTCCTGTTTTTAGATTTTACTGAGGCTTCTACAACTCTCTTTAAACTATATCTCAAGATGTATCAACAAACTACATAAAATAGCTTCTACCAGCATCTCGGGAAATTACAGGGTTTAGAAGAAAAAAGAAACTGCAGTTAGAAGTGCTTTTAACATCTTGTCCAGCTGCTTTTCATCTTTTTTAATCAATTGTGGAATTAAAGCAGAATCTCAAAGAGAAATTGTATCCAAACAGCCAATTAATTAAAATTCCTCATCTTTGTCATTATCCATAGAAGCATACAATTCATCACATTAAATTGATGTTGGGCCAATTTACCACAGAACTGAAGGAAAATGAGTCAAACCTCAGAAAAAAAACACTAAAACACTGTAGTTATACCACAAGTTAGACTCCAAACTGTTTTCGACTCTGTTTTTCTATCTTGCTGTAAGATGGCTGCTGTTTTTCCTGTAATTTTTAACTGCAACATTTTCGTTTATCATACTGTCCTGTTTTTTTTTTTAAATGTTGCTCTCTCTTTTTGTTTTATATATAATTTAGTCACGTGTGTATCTGTAAGCTTTCTTCTGTCTGCTTGTTTTACCTCCATCACACCTGAATTTCCTAACTCTTGGACAGTAAAGGTATTTCTATTCATATCTATTCTTAATAGAAAAGGTGTAACATCTAAAATGAATCATTTAATGTGATAAAAGGAAGCTGTTAACCCCTTTATTGTAGCACTCTCTTTAACTGATTGACTGACAATTATAGTAAAAGATTTCACCATTGTTCTGCTGTTTGACAGGGTTATTTTATATAAAATCTTAAAAAGCCCTTTTCTGTTAACTAATGACATGGATTTCTTTTCTGTTCTTTAACTTTTCTTTATCTGATTAAAAATATAGTTTTTCCTTTTAGTCCTGATAATCACTCCCTCCCATAAATGTCTTTCTACTTTCCTTAAGCTTTAGAAAAAATAAAGATCTTATTTGAAAATGGCGTGTGCAGATTTAGCTGAATCTTGTCTCTGGTATATAGTTGCTACTTTATTTCACCATATTTGTTTTTTTTTTCCTCTCAATGGTCAGTATAACACTGTAGTTGGTACAGGGCTGCAAGATATGTCAAGTAGATTTAGGGACTGAAGCTGGGGCTAATGGCACAGGCTAACAAGTGACATTCTCTCATTAAGTGGGAAGAATTGCTTCAGTGGCTAGTCAGGTGGAGGACATTAAGCAAGGTCAGAGCCTCCGGCTGCCATGACAAAATAAGTAATAAAGGAAAGAGGCAAAGAAGACAGTCAAAAGAACAAGGTATTTGTTGTGCTGTGCGAAAGCTAGAGTTTAAAGTTTGCTGCTTTTAAGTATAAAACTATTTCAGTTGTTGATACTGTGTAAGATGGTGTGTGTATGTTTGCAGCAAAAATTGCATCGTGTCTGTTAAAACTGACTTTGGTGACCATCAGCATGGTGCAATGTGAATAGTCTCCCTTCTGGAGGGCTATGAGAGTGGCTAACAGAAAGGGAGATCAATAATGTCGATAGGTTGAGCATTAGGAAGGCCAAGTGGCTTTAACAGCCCCCATTGTCATTCTGCTGTTTTTGTAAAGCTGTTTGTGGGCTGTTCTTTCTACAGCCTTCAATTTTCAGATGGGTGAGGAAGACAGACAGCTATAGCGACAGGGAGACAAAGATAGGGAAGAGAGGAAAGAAAGAAACCCTTGCAGATAAACAAACTGAAGGCCATTCTGACACATCATCAGTTCGACTGCAGTTCAGAGGCTTGAAAGATTTTCCTTTATCCAAGTTCATCAAGTTCTTAACTGACATCTAGTTGTTTAGTTATCAGCTTTAAACATGGCACACATTTTTTTCATTGATAAGGCTTTTTTTTCTAAACCACCATGTGTTATTCAGTTCAATTATTTTTATTCCTTGCACCATTTAAACACCATTTTATTTAAGCAAATGCAGAATAACCTAACTTGATCAATGATGTAAAATCCACCTAAGTGTCTATAAATCATCTTTAATTCAGAGGTAAATTGGTCTGCAATCATAGATTATTTGTTTTATGCTGCATTAATTTGCTGTATGTGACCATAAGCGACTCACAAAAAATCTCAGTGATTGCGAGTGAGACCTGCATGAAAGTTTAAGCATAGAACAGAAATATTTTGTAAAATCTCTCAGATTTCTAAATATGGAGACATACTAGCCCTTAGCCTTACTCATACTTGGATGCAAATAAATAAATGACTTAAAATTAATTATTGAATATTTTTTTATTTGGTAAAACTTTGTCTATCCTTTTAACCTTTAATGTCCAGTTAGACAGATATTCTTCCAGTATTTTAGTCTTAATGTCAATCAAATCCAGGATACTGCTATTCATTTTTAGGTGGAGTCAAACCATAATATTTGTAAGAGAAATAGTAATTCCAGAAAGATAGTCATAACAGATACATGAAGCATTCCAAACAGAGTTCAGGCTAGAATTTTTTTACTTTACTGGCAAGTAGGATACAAAATGCATTTATTGTGGTTCTGTTGTATGTATAAACATTTGCCAAGGCCTTTCAGTTATCACCCAAATAGCCATGCTAAATAGTGAAGTTGATTGTTATGGCTTTCATGAGTTGATGTATTTCATGGCGTGTATTTTATTCATGGATGTATTTTTGACATTTTTCTGAGAGTAACCACAGTGTGCTCAGAATTATTAGGCAAATTAGTGTTTTCATCACATCATTGTACTCCAAGCTGTATAGGCTTGAAAGCCAACTTAATTAAATTGGGTAATGTGCATCTCTCTAATGAAAAGGAGTGTGGTCTAATGACATCAACACCCTATATAAGGTGTGCCTAATTATTAGGCAACTTCCTGTACTTGGAAAAAATGGACTCTGAAAAGTCAAAAAATTGTGAGATTTCTTGTAGAGGGATGCAGCAGTCTTGAAATTGCCAAACTTTTGAAGTAATCACTGAAAAATCAAGCGTTTCATGGCAAAAAGCCAACAGGGTCACAAGAAGCATGTTGGAAAAAAGGTGCAAAACAACTTCTCATGAGTTTAGTAAAATCAAGCGTGAAGCTGCCTTGAGGCCATTTGCCACCAGTGTTGCAGTATGTTAGAGCTGCAACGTTACTGGAGTATCAAAAAGCACAAGGTGTGCGATACTCAGGGACATGGCCAAGGTAAGGAAGGCTGATAAAACATCAAGACTGGGGCAAGAAATATTTTAAGACTCATTTTTCTATGGTTTTATGGATAAAATGAGAGTGACTCTTGATGGTCAGATGGATTGGACCCCAGGCTGGATCAGTTAAGGGCAGAGAGCTCCACTCTGACTCAGCAGGGTAGAGGTGGGGCTGGTATCATCAAAGATTAACTTGTGGGACCTTTCCAGGGACCTTTGAGGATGGAGTGAAGTTTAACTCCCAGACCTACTGCCAGTTTTGGGAAGGCACCTTCTTCAAGCAGTGGTACAGCAAGAAGTCTGTATCGTTCAAGAAAAACATGATTTTCATGCAGATCACACAGATCCAAATTCTCCACTGGCCAGTAAAGGTCTAAAAGAAGAAAAGGTAAGGACATGGCCCCCTTGTTCACCTGATCTGAACCCCATAGACAACCTGTAGTCACTCATAAAATGTGAGATCTACAGGGAAGGAAAGCAAAATAGCATCAGTTTACACAGAACATCATAAAGAGGATACTATTCAGCAGTGGCATCTCCACTGACTGAAAGCCACTCATTTAGTAATCTGAATATGTTTCACTGATATGTATGTACCCATTTTATTGCCTTAACTGTTTTGAATTTGTTGACTGATTTCAGAAATCCAAATTTGCTATCATAAAAAGTAAGAATTCTATTTCTTTTTAGAAAAATAAAACTGTGGTTAATTATTGGCTCTGATGAAATTGAGTTCTGTGTCATTTGTGTTTTATTCTTAATAACTGTTTAAAGGTCATATTCACAATAAAGGCTTTTTTCACCTTATACAGTATTTGTGTATTCTGTGGAGACAAAATAATTCTGCTTGAGAGAGAACTGCTCTCATCACCATTCCTTGTCAGGAAGTTTATATGAATACAGTAATGTGCCAGGGTGACCTTAGTTAATATGCAAAGATCTGTGAAGATGCAGTGTTTGGTTTCTGTTGGTGTATTATTTCTTAGTTTTGACTTTGAATAGGTGGATAGTTTATTTTAAGATCTGTGTCATTTTTTCAATGAAAAATTGGGATTTGCATTCAGGTATTTTTTCTTCCTTCTCATAAGTAGGGTTTTTTTTTGTTAAAAAAGCCTGTTTTATTTATTTAAAAAAAAAAAAATTAATTTTAGTGGAAAAAACAGGCTTTAGTCAAAAACAGTCTGCACCATATGTCAGTTGACTCACAGCAGAAGACCCCATTGTCCACTTTAATTTAATTTAATCCAAATCCATGAGACAGCAATGCTTCATCAGCATTTCCTTGCAAGAGTAGAAAAAGGGTAGAGCTTTGACTTGGTCTAACAAAGCATGCTTAGTAAGTTAGTGAGGAAACCAAGTGTCCTTTGTGGTTTAACAAGTCAAGAGGTCTCTCTGCTGACAGTTGAAGTCATTCAAAGGGGGTGAAGAAGGAGTGCATCGTGATTATATTCTAGGTAAGTGCATCAAGGTCAAAGGGATGTCAGAGCTATCCTTTCCAGATTTGTAGTTCTAGGGAGTTTGCTACGATAGATGTTACAACACAACAGTAGGGTGACCAAATGCCCCAGTTTGTTTTGATTTCCCAAAAAATCAAAACCATATCCAACATTTGGCTGGGTAGTATTACAAAAATATTGACATATTCCCAAATGCAAAGAAAGCAGTCACTGTCACAGAGCTTCGCCAACCCCCACAACATGACCAGCCTACACATGATGAACATGCCAAATTTTGAAGACAAATTCGAGTTCAAAGTTCGAGTTCAAGACCTACCAAGTAAATATATTGTACATATGTATATAGACTCAGATCGTGGCATCAGCCACACTGATCACTATCCGAGGAAACAAAGACTTCCTCTTTACAGCAGTCTTTAAAATATACGCTTTTCTTTTAATTTTTCAAACAAAAGAAAAACAACAACAAATTTTTTTCATGTTTCTGAATGAAATCAAGCATTTATGTGCTTCTGGACTAACTGCAGTGCCCACCTAAACTGGCTGCGTCTCTATTTTGGTTTCAAACAAACTTGGTGGTTTGTTAAGTCATGCATAGGCATATTATTTGTACAGTATTTGCATGCAAGAAAAAAAATTGATTGCTATTTGCTGTGCTGTGGCTTTTACTGTTCAAGTCAAATCTCTGTTGTAATACCAGTCTGTTACGTTCTAAAGTATACTGCTCAATTTCAAAATTACAAAGAAAAACAATAACAGCACTATGAGATTTAAAAGCTTGACTTACAGTATAAGCCATAGCCTTACCCTTACAACAAAATATCTGTGGAAGTCAGACACTTTTAGTGTGAGTGATTAATGTATAAAACACAGAATTCAACTGTTTATCTCCTTTTACCTCCTAAAACAACTTTTATGGCTCAGTCTGTGGACATATTTACAAATGGATGAACAGATACAAACAGTACTCACTAGGAAACAGTTTGTTCAAGCTCTGTTTTCCAACAGTTTTGCACAAATATAAGCGATCACACACACACACACACACACACACACCACACACACACAGAAATCAAGACACACATTGAGTCATAACTTGGTGTGTTTGTAGCCACGGGGAAGTCCTTTATGCACATAACTAGATTATCACACAGTGAGCTCTGATCAGCTTAATTTGGATTCAACCTACTTAGCCTTCTCCTCATGTCTCTCTGTATGTCCCTAAGTTCATCTGTCATTCCTCAAACATAAATCACAAAATGTTTGTTTGTATCTTTGAATGTCACTTAAAACCACTTTTTTTTGTCTTTTATAAGAATTACATTCAGAGAGTAATGACTACTTTTTTTTACTCTGTCTATAGCAACCTAGATCATCTCATCCACAGTTGCTATCCTGGAAGTAAATAGCATTGAATCTTTTGGTTTTCTTTAAGACAGTCTCTGCATATATTATTTGATTGTGTCTCTATATATAGGCAGTATGTTGATATTAAAATGTCTGTTAGTCTTTCAGTGAGTGAATAATTTTGTTATTTATTATGTAGATTATTTATTTTCTTTTGGTTTAAGTAAAGTGTGAATTGAATTACTCTTTTTTTCAATAAACAAATAATACATTGCTGTCCAAAACGATTTAATCCCTTGAACTTCAACGAATTTCAGCAGAATTTTGTGTTAGATCAACATAAAGTAGGAGATATTTGTAAAAAGAAAATATTTGATTTCAAATTCTTTTACAAATAAAATCATGAAAGGGGGCATGGATTAACGTCTACCCCAATTATGTTAAGAGACATGTACGTTTTTACTGAAAAATATCTTTAAAATAGCCTTTTTATTTGACTCTTTATGACTGAAACAGCGATTGATGCATTGACACCTCAGTATTTCAGCACTGATGTCTGTAGCCTATTTTCCTTACTTTATTTCGGGTCTGAAGTTCCTACGCTATTCGGCGGATGTGACATCAAGTGTGTCCATGTTAAATGCGTCCGATATAGCAAACACTGAAAACCCTATATACAAGATGAATTTTGAGAATATTCAGAAGTGCTCAGCATCTAGCTCAACTCAGACACCAACGGCAATCCCAGGTAGGGAAAAATGATTAAAAAAAAGTAACATTGTTAAGTACGAGTGTGAGCTATGTGGACGAGCAGAAAACGAATGCAGTTCTGTGTTTTGGCCACATGGGGTAGTATTATTAGAAAACTCTGTAAATTTACACGTTGCCTCTTTAATACTCCTAAATGAAATCCAGATAAACTGCCTATCTTTAAATGTCACCTACTTGCTTTCTGTAATTCAGTGTCTGTATAAATGAAGAAGTTGTGTAAAAATGTTTGATTCGTTAGAGAATATTAGTAAATAATGTATATAAATGAAGACAGCAGGCCAAACTAGATCTGTAATGTTTTGAAAAAGTTAAAAGTAGTTGGTAAATAATCTGTGTGGAACATTCACTTCAAATACAAGATATATACATCTATATATATATACATATATATATATAGATGTATATGTATATATATATCTATATATATACATATTTAGATATATATATAAATTTTTACTTCTGCTAGAGGCATTAATATGATAAATAAGAAAAAAAACATTAATATTAATTTGTATCTTTAATTCTTTTTATTATGTGAAAACTGTTAAAGCTAATGTGAACAGCCTAAATATATTCACATCTATATCCTCTTGTATTCCCTAATGTGGGAATCAATCCTTCCAATACTGGTTCCTAATTTTGTGAACAAGCTCTGTGTGGTTATAGTCTTAAGGCAAAGCAAGGCTTACCGTAGCAGTTTTATTTGTGTTGCCAGATGCAGTACAAAGAATATTCAAATTGCTTTACATTAATTAAACAGTAAAATAGAAGGAAAGTAAAAGCAGAATAAAAGCAAGTATGGATAAAAATTATATATATCTTTATGTAATAATGTAATATGCCATGTGGGAAAAAAACTTTTTTTTCTTTTTGAAGTGGTTTATTGCTGCATCAAATACTCTGAAAGGTCAGTTTATATAGGGTAATTTGCATTAGATCACAAAGTAATTCATTTTTTGGGAAGGAATATGATTTTTCCAACTGATCCTACAGTTTCAGCTTGAAGTGCTATTTACTTAAAATTCGAAGGGCAATGAATATGGAAAGTAAGAGTCTGTGAGCTGTAGAGAATACTATGTTGAGTTGTAGGAGTTTTATAATTAAGCCCTTGTTCATGGTTATAAGGTTTTATGTAACTTGTCATTTTTCTTCCATTTTTTGGTGATGGGCTTCGAGTCTTGTTCATTACTGAGGTCGAGTGAAAGACTGGAAGATGGGAGAAAAGAATCAAAGACACAAAACTGGAGGGGGAAAAGGATAAAGAGACACGAAAATAGCAAAGGAAAGGTATGAACAAAGAGTGTACCAAAAAGCGTGAAATGCTTAGGAAAAGAAGTGAGAAAGAAATAATGAGAAATTGAAGGAAAGTGGGGATAAGTGAGGAATGGAGGAGAAAGAGGGCACAGCAAAGACAGAACTGAGTAGGGTTGAGGAGGCACTGGGCCTGGGGGATTGCTGCGCGTTTATCCTTCTCTGCAGAAGGCTTCTGAAGCACTACCTCAAGAAAAGACTTAAAAGCAGGGTGGCTGCTGCTCAGCGCTGATCTGTTAATACCCACAGATACATGAGGCTTTGCCATAGCACTCTCGGGGTGGGGTTGGAGTGGCACGGTGTGTATAAGTGAGCTTGTTAGTTTGTGTGTGTTTTTCCTTATGTGTTCCAGGATTGTATCATATTTCTGCAGAAGATATTTCATCCGCACGAATTGCTTGGCCCATCTCACCCAGAGACATGAAGTAACCTAAGTGATTAAAAGATTAGATTGGACTTCATCTGGTTGTGTATCAACTTCCAAAAACTGCTTCTGCTTTAAGGGTGGAGTTTGGATGTTAGACGCCTTAGACTATCCTGTTTTAAGATCCTATATAAATAGACTCCTGCCTCCTGGGAATAAGTGTAAAAAACCCCTCAGAGCCTCAGTATGCAGCATAAAATATACACACTGGGAGGTAAAAAAGCTGCATGGGATTTAAGATAGATGTTGCAGAAAGGACCCCGTCATGTGCTCTCAGGGGTTGTACATGATTAATTCAATAAATGTAATCCAGGATGAAATGTGGTTATGTACAGATCTTAAGATTTTTTTATAATACCTGCCCTATTTTAAAAACTAAGCTTTAATTAATGGTAGAAAAATAAGATTTATTGTCTCTAGTTTCAGGCCTTTGCCAGTTTAATTAATGCTAGTATTGTAGTTAGATCTAAAAGAGTGGTACAAACTTCCTGTTTTTATTATACAAATTGTTTGAACAGGAAAAGGCATCATATTTCACTTTCTACTGTATAATGTATGTAAGAAACGTAATTTGAAACATGATGGTCTGGTTAGCTAAAGATAATACAGTATATAAAATGTACAATGTCAATGGGCATATTTTTGTTCTTCACTAGATTTTCTTAGGCTACAATATCAAAGCATTTATTATAGTATGTTCTTATAGTATGTTCATTTTTGTTAAATCCCACATTGTTTTCTACCACTGGGTGCAGCTTTTTAATTTGCTGGTTGTTACTTGTTGTTTTTATCCTTCAAATACACCATTAAGGAGGAATAATTCAATTTGATGAAGATCACCTGTAGGTGATTGAGTGGTGGTGTGTCATACATAGGTTGCTGCTTTTCTTCTGAACAGGAGAGTTATATGTTTGCTAGCATTGGTGAATTGGCAACTGGCCGGCAAACAGTATGGGAATGAGATTGGGCAAGTGGACGTACCTTATTTTCTGGCCAGAAGGATTTTAGTTGTTGTTTTATTTAACTTGGTGAACATGAACATATTTGTCTTTTCTGTTATTCCAGAGTTTCTTAAAGCAGCAAAATATCCAACATGCAGGACATTGGCCCTTGAGGACTGATTTAGGACACCTCTACATTATTTTAGGTTATATTGTATCAGATTACAGTCAAACAAGTACTGGGATTGTTCTCCACTTTAGTCTTTGATTAAAGTGTGCCAATCATCAAATACCCGATAGAACATGGTCACAAGCCTCTGTTATGCTATGATTTACTTATTTCTCTAACAGCCTACAACAGCATTAGTGAACAAAGCAGCCTCGGCATTATCATTTTCTTAATTGTCGATACTTGCCCTGGTTAATTGAGGTTATAAATGATCATACTCTACATAATACCATTCTGAAAACAATTTATTTAGTTGTTTGAAAATGATTTTAGTCTGTTATGACGTGAAAGTTGAAAATAAATAGCATACTTTAAAAAATAAGGCAGAAAACTCTCTAATTTCATCTTGGACGTTTTTAACTGTTGATAAATACAATGGATTTTTTATTATACTTTTTTTAATCAACAGAGTAATCCTGATTATCCTTAATGCACCACAGCCTGTATGGCATTGTATCATGGGCAATTGTCCGTTATGAGAAATGTGCATGCTAAACCAACATATACTCGGTTAAAATGACCTCTATTTCAGCTAATCGGGAGATTGATCGTGTCTGACTGAATTAAAAGGCCGAAATCCCTGAGTTTCATGTGCTTACAGAGTTCCTGACTTGTAATCTAGACTCACTTACAACATAACTGGGTAACAGGATTTTTTTTTTCTAAATGCAATCATTATGACCAAGTTTGTGTGATCACACTTAAGTTAGATAGTAATTAACAGTCAAACAGCTACAATGTAATCTCAAGGGATCGCTATAAAAAAAGGGTCTGTGAAGGGCTGGGAGGCTGGCAGGATAAGGCAGGTAATTAAATAAAGCTTGCAGACTCCACCTCTTCTTTATTCCTAAAGCATATTTCTGCCAGCCCTGTACTGCAGGAGGAAAGCAGCTAAGGATTTTGTTTTTTTTAACCACTTTACAGGCCACCAAATAACTCTCTCTTATGTTCTCTTGACTGATCAAAGTTCTATTTTCCACCTATTTTATTGTACACTTTCATCCAACCATTTTTCTACACATTCCATTAGCAGATTGCCCCCCTCCCTTTCCCTCCTCAATCCACTCACCTGCCCCTTAACACTTCCATTAAAATCTAACTTGGGAATTTATAGTTTATCTGAGAAAAAATAAAGAAGTTTCCCCTCAGGTATGTTTTATTTATCTCTTTTTAGAGTCGAGAAAGAGTGTTGGAGGCGGAGTAATGTTGAATGGCAATATACGGCCAAACTGAAGGACCTGAGAGTCATCATTCAGGCAGAGTGGCAGCAAGGTCATTGGGCTAAGGAACGGTGAGTCTGTTATTTGCATACACCTTTGTCAGTTGAGTACTTTGGGGAAAAAGGGTGACAGGAAAACCATTACTAATCTGAGTGGCAGACTATTTGATCTTTATTTAGCTGTTATATACTTCCATGCATTTTTATCTAATTGATCAGTTGGTGTAACACCTTTAAAACTTGTTTGTTGTGTATCACTCAGAACCATGCTCAATCTAAACAAAAAGTAACGATTGTAAAAAAAAAACCCAAAAAATCTTTTTAAGGTGCTTAAGTTTCACTTACAGGTGAGTTTAATTATTAGAACAAGTTTACTACAGCATTAAATTCCATTCAAAGCTTATTTAAATGACAGTATTGCATCTAAGGTAATCAATTCTCAATTGTCATAATAGAAAATGTTAAGTTGGGCTTAGCTAAAGAAAAAGCTAAATTTTCCGTTGCTTTTTATTGTGTAGAGTTTTAACAAAACAAAACTTAAAAAACGGCATAAATACTCGGAAACTGTTAATTAAGCTGTGACTTTTTGCCATTTCATTCTAAGCTGAAAATGATCTTTAACAGAATTTTCTAATGTCATTTTTATAAATATTGTGAAAAAAATGTTAATCTTATGCCATTAAAGCTCCTCAGAATGTCTTACTTATATTTATGTGATATAACAGTATTTTCTTATGCTATGGTATATACTGATGACTGTTAATGTACAATATAAGGCTTTAACATGGATCCAGAATAAGAAAGATATTTTATTTTATGATACTTCAATGGCACTAGTAAATACGCTATGTTGCCCGATATATCTATTGGTAGGTTTGCCACCGACAAAGGGTTTAATTCGATCTCTTCCATGGCTGCATGTGCATAAAATTTTCTGTGGAGAAACTTAATCTGCCAACGTTAAATCTTGGCCTTATGGAATGCCTTTAAAATATAAAATAAAGGAAAGGCTGCTATTTCTCATCCATCTAATAACACACACCTAAACTTGGGGGTAAATGTTTACAGATTAGTTAAAAGCTGTTTTGTGACAATGGGGGCCAACTAAATAAAATCAGACCTTATAGACCAAAATAAGGATGTCAGTGAAGTTCGTGTGAATATAAAAGACAGACAAATACTTTTAGCTATTTTGTGTATTACGTCATGTTTATTGTTACTGAAAACCAAATATAAACCAAGTTTCTTTTCTTTATTTTTTTATTTTCTCTAGACATCATATTTTTCTGTTATTTCTATTTCTTTTATGTCTCTTCTGTCCTCAGAGTTGCACAGAATTATTTTATTTATTATGTTGTGCTTTTCTTTTCATTGCCAGATGGCCATATTTTTTTCTTTTTAATTTTTTCCAAACCTAAAAACTTTTTTAGGTTTAAAAACAGTATTCACTTTAAAAACAGTATTTACTGATCAGAGAGCTAAACAACAGGAATGATTAAAATAAATAAGCATGTAAAAATTTAAATCAGTTTAAAAGAATTCAAATATTCACAACATCTAATTTAAACATAGCAGCAACAATATATGACACAGCCAGAAAAAAAAGACAAAAAACAAAAACAGAAAAAAACAAATAAACAACTTGTACCAGATCAGATACCAAATAGAAGAGGTGGGTTTTAAGAGCATATCTAAAGATTGCAAGCAAAGGAGCTTACTTATTTGAAGCTGCACAGCATTCAATATTTAGCTGCAATGGCAAAACCCCAATCTCCTCATGTTTTCATTACAAAATACATTTTGTGTATTGAATCTTAGCCAAGTGAATAGAATTATCCACAAGGTTTGACTTATTTCTGCAGGACATTGACAGGCCATTCGGATTATTTTAGATACACACCAACACCACACACATACACCCACGCAAACATGCACACACACACCCAGACACACACAAGCAGCTGGAAAATATTACAACTTCCCCCACCGGATCTATCAGATTATACCGTGCAGTACATTCAATTACATATGAGAGCAGATGGTGTAAACAAAATCAAACATGCATAATCTTGAGATTGGAACCTTCGGTTTTATATTAACTCTGATAGTCAAAGTCCTGACATAAGACCAGACATATTAAGAGCAGTCTGTGGGGACAGGAAACTTACTCACTCAGGGGTTTTTAAGAGTGGAGAAATACAGAGGAAATACATGTATCATTCTATACTATATTAAAAAGCAAGCAGACTTATATATACTATAGGTCCCGACTTTCTACTTCACTCTCTCTTTTTCTTTCTCACTCACTCACTCACTCACTCACTCACTCACTCACTCACTCACTCACTCACTCACTCACTCACTCACTCACTCACAAACATAAACACACCCACAACCATTGTTTCCATGTTTTATGGGACTTTTCATTGACTTCCATTCTTTTATATGGCCTAACCACAAATATTACTCTCTATCTTATCTTATCTTATCTTATCTTATCTTATCTTATCTTATCTTATCTTATCTTATATTTCACTATTTTAACTTAGAAAATGATATAGTATAACTTCACCATAAGAATAATATTGATTTCACACAATCAAAAGCCCACATATTATACATCCATTGTTTACATTATGTATATTGGTACAAATGTAGGCAATAGTATGTACATCTAGTATATTTGGTACTACATATATGCAGTTATGCACTTAGTTTATGGACTTTGACATTGACAGCCCTTTGTCGGGGTGACAATATTTCTCTTTTTTAAAGTTCCAGGACTGCAACATTTCATTTGTCTTGGTTTAACTACCAACGCAGAAGCAGTTATTTCAACATACCAGTATTCCGACAGGCATCATTATAAGCATTATATATCAAGAAAAAAAACACATTATGAGTGCCCCTGCTGATGCACACAGGCTGAGCCTTTGCAGACATAATGTGTTTGGCTTTAGTGCTTGTTCTAAACCTCTTCATGTGTCTTTTATTCTAAAATGATAAATGTGGCACTTGTTGCAAAAGAGAGGTTCATTTTGTCCTGCTTTGGTGTAGAAAAAGATTCAACACAGTTCAGACGCAGACAGGCAGCTCAAGTCTAAAACTCATACTTAGGAGACTTGTGTGTCCTAACTGGCAGCTTTTCTATTTGGACATACTTATATATATATTTATCTCCAGGCCTAAACAGTAGGGAAGAAGAGTCATTTGTGACACTGGACAACAATCACACAAAGGCAAAGGATTTGGCGTGGCATCCACTGTGGTGTTTTCCAGGTAGGGTATCTTACCAAAAAGTGCAGAGGATGCTTGGCTTTACCTGGGCGTCTGCTCTTAAAAGAGAAAGTCTTTTAGGCTGGGCTTAGGCTGGACCATAGTAATATACTAACATGCCTCTTTAAACCATGGTAAATATATCCATGTTTGTAATTCTTGGAAGTATAAATAGTGTAAATGTGATTTTGGAAATGTAGTGGTGATAGAAACACCATTAGCACAGCATTATCGCTGTTATTCCCAAAACCGTATATGGATGTAGAATTGACATCCGGTGCCCATGGGGCTTGTTTGATTTTATCTTTGAAACATAGAGGGGTGGTGCACTTTATGCAGCTATTTTGCAAGCTGTAAAATACTCCTTAGTACTAAGTAGTACGTTTCTCATTTTAATCCCTCCTAAAATCTGTTGAGTTTGTTAATTTCGCTCTATGATGGGTAAAATAGGTCGTCTTGTGTAACAGTACCTTTGCTGTTGCAGTTTTTTTTATAAAGATTGTATTTCTCCCTTTATTGACTGTAACTTTTTTCAAAATGTTGATATTAAGAATTTATTTTCAAATAAATAGAAATTAACTAAAAAAGACAGACATAAAAAACATAGCATTATCGTTCATTTCCCAGTTGGGGGCCCAACACTGTATTTGTACTTAAAGCCCCCAAATTGCTAGCACAGTCCCTGGTCTTACCTTTTATTACTTATTTAGTCTGCTTTTCCTCATACATCTGACTGAATGTACAGATAGTGTTTTGTGTCAAAGAAATTAGTTTCTTTAACTGCATTTTTTTGTAAATCAGCAAATAGGTCAAAATGCTGAAAACTGTGGAGAGGTCGAGCAAGCAGGCTTCAAGGTACATGCTGCACCCTGGAATAAAGTCCCAATTTTGCTGAGAGGTAAAATTTATAAGTGATTATTTATTTATTAGTATGTTTATTTAGTCCAGACCTCTTTCAGGAAATGCAACACTAATTGATGTATCCAATAAGTATTGACAATTGGATGAGTGAAAGGGTAACACTAAGCAAGCCATTTAAAGCTTTTGATAGGGGGGCCCAATTTTTCATAAGTACTGAATAGTACTGTTTAGGCCTGGATTAACCCTTTACGGACGATGGGAGCGCCCGCGCTTCCAAATGCTTACATGTTTTTAAATGCCGGTAGAATTCGAA
>JAUZNJ010020298.1:0-17196 GCA_034780135.1 Jordanella pulchra | reverse complement strand
AGGGCTCCAGCCCAGGAGACCCACGGCGCGCTCTGCTGGAGGAAGGTGGAAAGCACAGAACCCCGGATCCCAACAGAGATTTAGGAAGAAGAGGAACAGTAAACAGAAATTAGCAAGGAATGAGCAGACAGATTGACATTAGGTTCTGTCTTTTTCAACCCTAGTCCTCAAGGCACACTGCCCCACGTTTTATTTGTTTCCCTCCTTCAACACACCTGATTCAGATGATTACAGTTCAGCAAAGCCTGTCAATCTGCTATCAATTGATATCAGGCGTATTAAAGCTGGGAAACATCCAAGACATGCAGGACAGTATGCCTTGAGGACCAAGGTTGAAAACCGCTGAATGATAGGCATGTGCATTTGACAGCCATTACATAAAATCAATCCCCCGGAATTCAAAGTCAAATACACATTCACCAAACCTTTAAGGGTTTGTATAAATAACATGGCTAAGTTACTTCAATTCATAGACCTTAATATTCCTGAATACATTTCAGTGAAGAGATTTAGTCCATGTTTTCATGTGCATCTGACTTAGGTTTACCTATTGCATTTGGCTGCACAGGTGACTGCAGTATCCTGGATGAGGGTCGTCAGAGTAAATAACATTCAGCATTCCCCTTTTTCCTTTTCCAACATATCCTGTAAAATACATTCTAAAGCATTTTTAACAAATAAATAAATTAAAAAAATACATTGACCAATAGGCACAACACTTTGTATGTGGTAAATTACTATTTACAACAAGACTGTTTGTAATGACAGAGACTTAATACAACAACGTGTTACAAATATCTACCAGGTGTGGTTTTTTTGTACAGATTTCTGCATTAATAGCATATCTCAATGCTTTACATCAGGGGTGCTCAAGTCCAGTCTTCGAGAGCTACTATCCTGCAACTTTTTGATGCACCACATTTTTATCACACCTGAATTAAATGAGTAGCTCGTTACCATACCTCTGCTCAACAAAATGAGGGGACAGAGCCTTTAGATTCAGGTGTGTTAGAAAAAAGATGTGAATAAAAGTCACAGGATGGTAGCTCTTGTGGACTGGACTTGGGCACCCCTGCTTTACATAGTGTAGAAGTCCTTCCGGTATGAGGCTGGAAAGCTGCTCCGAAAAAAAGTTAGAGCTTGTGAAATCATGCAAAAGCAATACCACTGTAGCCTTGTTTACAGCATTTAGTGCCCTAGTCCTCAAACCAACAGTGGACACCATGTCTCTGAAGGTGGTGCATAACAGAGCCAGCGTTAGATGTGCCTGATCTCCTTCCAAGAGTACAACTTCCTTGAGGATCTTGGAGAAGAGATATGCTGGTAACTGTAAAATGTAAAGTTAGGCAAAACAAATATATTAAAATCATTCTGACCATCTGAAGAAAACAAGAGCATTACAAGCGAATTGCAGCAAACACTATAACACATTTCCCAGATGTTTTAATTCATCTGGTGTGCTTGTGTTTTGTGTTAAGTGCTTGGAGTCTAAGATATTTGTTAATGGACTACCTCCAATATGAAACACCTGTCATCCTTGCCAAAGACAACCTTTTAGGAGACGCTAGGGGCGCAATGAGTGAAAAAAAACGTTTTTTGTATATTACAGCTTTTGTTCATGTGTAAATGATATGAATCAATAACAAAGGCATGTTCCTTTCTCCGTTCTCTCCCTGCGTCAGTCCAGCTGCTCCCTCAAGCGCGTACAACTGTTTGAGTTGGAGAAGCAGTGGTGCTGAAGATGGTCTCACATAAAGGAAATTTCTCAGGAGCACAAAACAAGAAACGGAAGAGGGAGAAAGAGAAATATGTTGAAAGGCACCTTCTCCAAGTGGCTAAATGATGGCAGGTAAATAAAGTTTAGTAGCTGGAGCGTATGCGTGAAAGCTTGTATTCAGTTATACAGCAGTATTTACAATAAGCTATAACTGAGCATGTCAAAAACTATAAAGTCGGTTTTATAATAACTGTATCACTAAATAAGGCAGTTTTAAGACGGATAGATGAATTACAGGGGACAAAAATCCTGTCTTTAAATTTGCAGATTGGTTTTCTAAAACATAAACATAATTTCTATAGTTATTTCATTGAATATTCTCATTTTTTGTTTCTTATTTTTATTTTTGAACCACTGACACTTGTTTAAGATATTATTTTATGTCCATTAAAGCATATTTAATGACTTCTGAGAAGGCTTTAGAGAGAGATTTTACTTTGTTTTGAACTTAATTCTATCATGATATAGGGTAGGTTTAATTATATTTCTGAAGAAAGTATCTTTTAGTAAACTTTGAATATAATTTATGTAGATCAAGGCATAGTGAAGTGTCCTCTTATTTAGAAATCAAATCATCCTAACTCTGATCTGACACTACAGTACAGTCCTGTTGCAATGGATCAGATTAGATTCAGTGTCCAATCCATTAAAATTGTAATTTTAATTAACATTTTTATATGTGGTTTTGCTGCTTTAGTCTTGAAACCATCCAATTTCCAGATTTCATTTGTTTTTGTATGTAGTACAGCTTTGACATATGTAACTTCAAACATGTGAGCCCAGGAATGTGTCTGAAATGTGTGATTTATTTCCATTTAGGACCAAACTGCATTCTATAATGTTTGCTTAAGCCTTCTTAGGCTGCTTAATGTCATCATTCTGATAGTGACCGGAATTATCAAGGCTCTTATATTTACCAGTTCATGTCATAAAAGGTGCAACAGGGAAAGGCAACATTTTGATCTAATACTAGGTGGAAGTTTAGGAACAGTCGTTTGATGTCAAGTTGTTCCTCAATAGTTGTTAGGTTGAAAACATTAGCAAGATTTGTCATTTATTCAAACATATTAACTCCTACGTACTTGTTTAACAATATTACTTAGTGGCGAACAACACAGACAGAAAGACACAAATGTATTGATGATTAATTTTTTGAAAAATTTCACTTTTAAGAGTAGTTTTGTTGAAGATTAATTTAGTTTTATTTCTTTTATTGTTTTCTGTTACTCTTCATTGGTCTGTGTGGTAAAAAGTTAGTTAGAAGGGACATTCCTCTGTTGACATATGAGGACTTTGAGAGAGGCTCTACCATCACCTTATATGGTAATGTGGTGGTGTTGTATGAGAAGAGCAAGAAGCTGACTGTGGGCTTTAGGGGAGCCCCCCCCTCCTGGCTGACATTTTGAAAAATCTTAAAATCATTAAGGAGATCTGGGCCATTTTTCTGTTCCCATAGCTATGGTCAAGAAGGCCTGATTCAAAGTTGGTAAAATCTTCCTCTGTAATTAAGCCTATATCAATGATTTTGATAAACATGACTGGAATAAATTCTGTTAATAATTAAAGATGTTTCCTTCTACCTGAGAACCATCCCTTCTCAGATCGATCTGGGGATGATCATTGATGATGATAGAACCATATTATGCAGAATATTTTTTACTTGTCTTGTAGTAACTTTACTCTTACAGTGAACAGATACTTTACTGGAAACTGTTTAGAATCTGACGTTTTTTTTTTATTTTACTTGGTGCAGGGGGGGTTGGGTGTTAGAGGGGTAGTTCGCTTGGGGCGCTAAATGGGCTAGGACTGCCCCTGGTAACATCTACTGAATGAACTTGAGTGAAATAATAAGAAATATAACTGTTAGTTTCGACTGCTACTATCAGTGTGTAAACACCTAAGGATGAGACATTGTCTTTGATTGCAAAACTGACTAAGAACACTGTCTGGTTGTAATCCAGCCCATGCAAACAATCAGAAACAGCTCAAGGTTCCTCTTCATAAGCTCATTTTACCTGAGACAAGCAAGATGCCTTTAATATTGTTTCTCTTATCACACTAAAATCCCTTATCATCATTATTTTAACTAAAGCAAAGATTTGTCCCACATTGCTTTACAACAGCAATGTTGACTTTCATCACAATTCGTCTCTTTTTATCTGCCTAATTTGGGATTTAAGAGCTAAAGCCAGAAGCTTTAAAACACGTCTCTGGCTTACACTGCACTCCCCCCCTCCATCTGTCCATTGTCTATTGTATAAATTCCTATCTCCTCTCTTCCATAATCCCATGATGCATACTAAGCACACTCAGCAGGGAGCACTTCTCATGAGATCGTCTCATTAATATCTGAGAAAAATTGCTAATGAGGGTTAATAAGGCACCCAGCAGGACTGGAAACTGTATGTGTTCAGAGTTATTACCTTAAATCATTTTTGATCCCCTAGAGGAACCAACCAGAAACTAAATGTAACCATATTAAAATATTTCTGTGAAAGTCATTTTTCACCACATATCGAAGCAAAATGATGTGAAGAAGAATTTCTTCACAGAAAATGTCATGGTATTAAAGTCATATTCATTGTGTCTTAAAAAGGTACTGATCATCTTCGGAATGAGATGTGCTTTAAGTATATTTTATGTTCTGGACCAACAAAAAGTAGGTTAAAATTGTAAAGTTAAAGGATATTCGAATTTACTTTATTATCTATAGCAAATAAAACTCTGAGTGACATGCATATGGATTCAGCCTTCCCCATTTTTGACACAGTGAAGTAGAATCAAGTGCAGTTTTGAAGGTTATCCGGGATTCAAAGGGGTAGACTGTTAGGTTTTAACCAGGTACTTACAGTCCTCTCAGAACTCCCTTGTCCTGCACACCAGGTTGGTACACTCTCCTCTCTGTTATTTAACCGAAACACGGTACAATAATTAGGTAAACATTCTAAAATTCTCTCAAATATACAAAAGTTAATTTATTTTGTCATACAGCTGTATCATGCATTGATAAAAACAAAAAAAAGAAAATCAAGACCCTTTAAGGAAAACAGAAAACGTAAACACACAGAATTACATATTTAAATCCTAAAACATAAAGATATTACAAGAATTTACTGTCAGTAATCCTTTATTTACATCAATTACCATTATTGGAATAAAAACTACAATTACCGAAAGAGTTATGTAAGGTTCAGGAGCAGGGTCAAGCCTTAACCATACCCAGGAGTCTACTTAAACCCAGTTACCCAACCTTCACAGCTTCTCATGTTCTTCTAGCTTTCAGACAGCACCTGGACTTCTCTAAATCTAAGCAATATTAATGGTGCCTTCATGTGATCTCGTAAACATGATCCTTTCCACTTGTAAACTGGAAATTACCAGAGCAATGTGTTCCAGTGCATTTGTTGTGGTAAAAACGAGAAATGTTGGGCTGCTAGCGAGCATCTGATAAAGTCAAAAAACAGTTATTTCAAGAATAACACAAGTATAAATGGTGATGTATTTTTTTAAAATATATATGTTACAGGAGCTGTACGGTGTCGCAGTGGTTAGTGCTGTTGCCTTGCAGCAAGAAGATTATGGGTTTGATCCTGGCCTGGGGTCTTTCTGCATGGAGTTTGCATGTTCTTACCTTCTTCCCAAATGGGTGGGTTCTCTCCGGGTACTCCGGCTTCCTCCCACAGTCCAAAAACATAACTGTTAGGTTAATTGGCATCTCTCAATGATTCCTAGGTGTGAGTGTGTGTTTGCATGGTTGTTCATCCTTTTTTGTCTATGTGTTGCCCTGCGACAGACTGGCGTCCTGTCCTGGGTGTACCTCGCCTTACACCCATAGACTGCCAGAGATAGGCACCGGCCCAACCGCAACATTCACCCTGACAGATGAAGCGGGAGAAGATGGATGGATGGATATATGTTACAACATTGTGTATGCTACAAACACAACAGGAGAGAACGCTTAACGATGCCGTTTTCACCATACAGAATCGTTTCTCTGCTGTCCACCATGTTGAAAGGTCAAAGTTCATCTCATCTCGGCAACTTGGGTATCATAGAATCTCCCCAGCTTTCCAGTGAAATTACGACATGAGTGGGTGTTCATGTGCAATTTTCATATTTCTTTTTTTATTTACTATAATTACAAGACCACATAAAGGCACCATTAAACTCACCATAGAAGCCATGTTTGCTATTAAGCTTAGTTTCTCCAATTTAGATGACAACATGCTTAAAGCATTGTCTTGTTCAAAGCATTGTATCATGAACAGGTGGCTTATAGGTCAAATACATGTGAACCGTGTTTGTGTATTTATTATGAGCCTCAAGTTTATTATAAGGTCAGATTAAATCTAAAACATTTTTTCAACTGAGCTTTTAATGGAGGTCTTTTGTTTCAGTAAGAAACAGCCTTTTGTCTCTCATCTGATACAAAAATCTCTGGTTCTCCAGTATTTCTTAGTGAATTTGAGAAATAAGATCCTCTGTCATTCAGAATCCTTGCATTTCGCGAGAAGACTCTAAAAGAACAGAGCAATGGATGACGTCATGCTTTATAGCCTCTGATTGATCATCCGATATGTGACTGACACAGGTGTGACTGTTGATAATATTGCTTGAAGTGAGCTGGTGTGGCATTCTTGTTCTGTTCCACAGCTCCCATGTCACTACATTACAAACAACATTAGGCAAGAAAATATAAAATACCCTTAGAAGACAAGCTACAATAATGTGGGTTATTTGTATTACACAAAGTGAGGTTGTGTAGCAAGGATTGCTACTACTTCGGAGAAAGGAAGTATCTGCCGACCTGGTTGTTGTATCACCACTTTTTAAACTGTCTTATGATGACTGTTAGATACCAGCTGGTAAACTGCACGTGCCAGGTGTAAGGCTGCGTACATGACCCACAAAACCAACAGGACAGTGCACAGCCTTAGCAGAGATGACACTTAAATTTTCAATAACATTTCACAATGGTAGAGAAAATTATAAAGTTAAAGAGTGTAGGTATTAGTGCAGCTTATGATTTTATATTTCTCATTGTTTTGTTATTTTAGCCTCACTTATTATTTCCTTAACAGTTTGTCTAAACGTTAGTATAAAATTAACTTTTGAGTATAGAATTAACTTTGACACAGTTTTTATCTCTCATCCCTAAGGAGTTGCAGTTCAGCATTTTAACACCTATCACCTCAAACACAGTCAGGAACCTTTCTTATACATGTCCTTCTTGAAATGTGTGATGAGGCTGTATTTCAGTCGCTGGAGGACATTTGGTTGCTCTTTTGTGAACTCTCCTCCCTACTCATCTCTTTTCTTCCTTATCTTTTCTCTTCTTTTTAAATTAAATTTTTGTCCTGTTTTTTCAATGCCTCTTCTTTGTAGTTTGCAGAGTTGAACTTTTCTTCGTTTCCCTCTAGCAAGGTATAATAAGACGTGATGATGCAGACTTTTTTGGTTGAGGTCATGTTGGCCTTCATCTTTCTTCCCTTTGTCATCTTCCAGTTGTCTCATTCCCAGCTCTGATCATTTTACTCAGAGTTATGACAGTTTCTTGGCCAAAGAGCCTTTTTGGAGAACTCTCGAATCCAAACTGCAAATGGAAATTAACTCGATTAGCGTCTCATTGCTTAAAGTGTCTTAATTGCTGGAAATCTTCCACCTAGAGACAGCTTACCTTAAAAATAACCACGACTTGCCTTAAATGTAAATGTGTGCACATTTTTTCACCTCTTATTCGATCACAATTTCAGATTTTGTGTATCTTCCGATACCGTTACTTTTTACATATCAGAGCTCTTTTTGTTGCTTTTGGTGGTATTCTTCATACTGGTTCTGTCTCTGGAGAATCTAGTGAACAATAAATCCTGCGCACAATAAAACATTCCAACACTACAGAAGAACGATGGGTGGCTACATGATTTGCATCTGACTTGGAATGTTTTTAGGAAGACTGACTAGTATTGCTGATTAAATACATCAGTGCCCCAAGTATAGGTTGCTCTGGTGCGAGCTGACAAATTGAAAGACTCCTACATGGGCATTGATGTCTTTAGAAAAAAACTGAACGAAAGTTCACTTGTCTTACAACTTAAGCATGTTTTGTGGTTCCATCACCCAGATGACTGAGAACTGACAAAGGCAATTTTTTTTCTGAAATAAAAATCCACAAAATTTGATCCAAAGTCTGCACATTAAGCTTTTTACTTGTAAACTTGAGTGGATCCACTTTGCTTTTGATCAGCTTGCTTCATGTCTAAACGAAGTTTTCTACTCTAGATTGACATGAATTTGAAGTGCCAAGCGGCAAAACTAAAACAGGCACCTATTTTAAGGAAGTGGCTGATGCCTCTGAGATGCTCTAGAAGCGTGCCTTGGCACTTTTAGTAGAACCATTCTGACTAGAATTTCTGCGATCAGCTGTTACAGCCAGCAGAGTTATACTGTGGCACTTACATGCAGCAGAAGCTGCATGTAAGTGCCAGGTCATTGAGACCAGGTCATTGAGTTTAACTTTTACTAGTTAGAATTGTGCTAATAAGATAGAATTGTCTTTCAAAACCGCAGGAAACAAACATACTTTGTTGTAGTCTTTAAGAAATTATTATGATTAATACAGCAGTTCTTCAGTCGAGGCCTTTTCTTGAGATCTCAGCTGGCTTAATGACTAAAGCTTGTTTAACATATTTTTAAAAACTTTTTTTTCTACAGATTTCTAACACTATAATCCTGCAACCAAACTTTATCTGGACGTTTTTATATAGAATACTAAAATTATAGAAGGAACAAAAGCTGTAGGAACTCTTGAAATTTAGGGCCAATCTTAGCCATTGACTCATCCTGACGAAAGATTTAAAGACTTCTACTCAGACACTTTGTGAAAACTACTAGTTAGAACTGGTTATTCCTTCTGAGGTAATTTTGATTTGTTTAAAACTACTCCATTATATGTAATTATGTTTTAGTGCCAGGCCTTATCTGAACTCTCAGTAGAGCCTTTGAAAGACTGCAGATATTGCTTTAGGCTTTAAACTTCCAATTTATCTTGATCATAACTTGAAAATTAAATTAAGAGTAATAAGCAGGTTAAAACATGATTATTTTTCAGTTTGCTTCATCACTATGACAGGACCCACCGTATGGAGTTTCTCAAACAGGAGCTTGTTATTGCAGATAAACTAGTTAGAGACACAGCTCTTTGGTACGAACAGCTGTAGATTTGATAAATGTTCTCCAGGATATGTATCTTAAGCAAAATTTAGAGATGATTTTAGAAGCCAACTTATTTATGCTGCTCTTATGTTTAAATGTTTCTTAATAAACCTGAACCAACACTTCAGTTCTGCTAGTTTTTATCACTACAGATTGCAACATAATACATCAACAATATAAAACTTTTCAAAAGGGTATTGGTTAGCTGATAAAGTTAATTCAATTCAATTTAATTATTAATAATCCCAAACTGAAATTATATGATAAACTGATAATTAATTAACAGTAATAACTCACACTGCATTCTCACAATCACAGAATTTTCTTAACAAGAGCTGAAGCTGAATCCTATGGTTTATTTAGTCAGAGTCACCAGTGTTCCTACTCTGTTTTAATCAGCAATCTACTGTGTCACACGGGGGGTCAACAAAATCAAAAAGCCACAACATGAAAAACAAGGCCACAACATGACAACAAAAGCCTCATCGCAATAACAAAAACCACAATTATCTGCAACAGTAAACCTTAACAACTTTTATAGGGAAAGATATTTACTTCCATCAGAGAACAAGTACAAGCTCTAACTGGTTTGTGACTGGCCTGCAATCTGAAAATTAACCTGCTTCCTTCCATGGCCAAAGGTCATGTCAGGGGACTCTAAATTGCGATTAGGTATCTGTGATGACGGATGACCTGTCCCTTCTTTTCATCCAAAGACTGCTGGAGATAAATGCTAACCCCCTGTGACCCTTAGGGCCATTGGTATCAAATGAATAGATGAATCAATTAAGTACCATAATAAATGTCTTAATTTGTATAGTTTATGGTTATATTTGAACAATATTAACAGCTCCAAAACAAATTTGTTAATAATCATCTATCAAGTATCTTTGTTTTCATAATTTAACCATTTTTACTAAATAAGGTGTTTTAGAAGTAATCGATGGACCTGATTATATTGCTTCTACCCCCAAATAACATGCCATTTTTGTCTCTTCTATTTTTGTCCCCTTTCCATCAATTAATAAAACAAATTATATCCATTATATTATCATATTATTAATTTGTTTCTGAATTCCTATTTCTATCTTTTTCCCATCCAGCCATCCATCCACCCACCCATCTACTGTATCCTGTCTTCACAGAGGCATTTTCTTCCACATCGTTCACAACACAAGCATGTGAGTTATTATTGGTTCCAATTACGCCTCTTCCTATTGTATGCAAATTGTTTTGACAGAAAGATCAACAGCTTTTGTCCTGCTCAGATTCCAGTTCTCAAGACCCAAATGTGTCCATTTTCAGCAACCCCCCAGCAGAAGGTACAATTGTTACCTCTCCTGCACATATCTTTGTGTGTGGTTAGATTAAGATAAACAAAATCTATGTAGTGCACAAAAAACTCTATAGTTGCTCTGTTTTAACTCTTATTTCTCTGCAGCTTTCTGCAGCTCATTAAAGTGTCCGGGTTTCATTTTGGGCTTTAAGCTCAGTCTTTGTTGCTAAATGCTTAGTGTTTGTGTTGCAGATGAAATTCCCAGAGATCTCCTGTCTACAGAACAGTTGGGAGGGATTGTGGGAAATGATTTACTTGCTGTTTTTGGAAGAACGTCTGTACAGATGTGATATGTCAATCTATGAATGAAACAATTTCAAAAACACAAAAAAACTGAAAGGGTAAGGCTTTATGACTCTAAAGAATATAATTTCAATTTAATCTCTAATACTTATATTGATAAAATAGAATAAACAGCTGATGTCATTTAAAAACAGAAAAAAAGAACCATTTTATACAGATAAAAAGGGAATGATCAGATTGAACAATTTTTTATATTGATAAAACAGAATGAACATTCAATATCATAATGTAAAAACAAAATGAACATTCAATGTCAAAGTAATAACACAGAGTGAACAATTATGTCATACTGGTGTCATAGAATGAGCATCTGATGTCACAGTGATAAAACAGAATGATAAAACAGAATAAACATCTGATATCATAATATCAAAACAGAAAAAGGTGTGACTTAATACTGATAAACAAAGAAATTATATCATGAATAGTGATAAAATCATAGTGATAACATACTATGAGCATCTTACGTCACAATGGTTAAACAGAATAAAAAATCCAATGTCATTATATAAAGAGAAAGAACATTCAGCTTGCAAGGTCAGAAATAATGTCCAATGTCATAATGTGAAAGCAGAATGAACATCCAATGTGACAACGTAATGAATATCAAATGTCATAACGTGAAAATATAATGAAAATCCGATTTCATAGTAATAAAACAAAATGAACTGGTTTGTTATAGCGATAAAACAGAATGAACTTATGATGTCACAATGATCAAACAGAATGAACAATTATGTCATACTGATATCAAAGAATGAACTTTTAATGTCACAGTGATAAAACAGAATAAACATCTGATATCATAATATGAACCCAGAAAAAAGTAGTTGCCCCTGGTCCCCCATGGGGAACGACCCAGTGGGGGCCCAGGGGGTGAAGCCCCCGGAAGCTCCTGGATTTTGGCAGTATAGCAACAGCTTTGTTAAAAAAATATTTCTAGCTAGGTGGGCTACCAAGGTGAAAATAAAACATCAAAATGGCACAATCAATTTTGGGGTTTTTCCTTTTAATGAAAACCGTTTTTGTTTTGCAACATATATCTACAACCACATATCTTGTTATCAAAGAACACTCATAATACCCATCTTTTGGAAATAAATTGTGAAAGATAAATTATAAAGATATAGTTAACATATAAATCAAAATATATGACAAATATATAAAAACCGAAGTACCATTGCAGCGGTGTAAAAACAGCGTAAGTTAAAAAGTGTTTAGGATGTGATGAAAGTAGCGCCAAAATGCTGCCGAAAATAAGGTGGATGTTGTCACATCACTGCTGCCAGTGAGTTAGGTTTACAGAGACTCACAAAAATGATACTTTTGATGGAAAAAAATAACACGGAAATCCGCAGATCCCTGGAAAATTCTCATCCCTGCGCTGAACATTTTACTTGTTTACTTGTTTTGTTGTTTTTTTATTATTAATATTCCCGTGGAACCATTATTCAAAATTGAATTAATGATTTAACTAGCAGCTATTTTTTCTTCTCTAATTGAACAGTATATAAACCTTCAAGCACATATATAAATAAAAAATACTAGTATAGTCATCTCTCTGCTCCTCGAGGCACATAACCAAACGGTGTGTTTCAGATTTATTAAGAGATATAAACACTGATATAGGCTACTCTTACCTGAATCTTGCTGTGTTTTACAAAAAAAGTTCTGCTGTCCATGAGGAGGCTGTCTGTACACCCACACACAACAGGACTTATAATGTTAATGGGCATCCACCTAGCTTGTCATTATTAGCACCATGGCTTTTACAAACACATGAATATGACAGCAGCTAGCTTCTCTCTTTCCGGTTCAAACAGGGCAGTGGTTTTAAACACCTGCAACATTAGCCAACTCCTACCAACATATAAAGACTAACCTAAGTATTAGCACAGCAAACATGAGGAATGGTAACCATAATATGTAGGTGTTAAGTATAAGTAAAGGACTTTGCAATATGTCCTAGTTAAAGCTAGAGACTTGCACTACAATCGTGAGTCAACAACTGATAAAGCAGCACATGGCTCAGCAGAGAGCAATCAGACTGATATCCCACCTGAGTTGGGGAAGGTAGGATCATATATCGAACCATTTTGGTGGCCGGTGGGGTGGTTAAAATATTACCTTTTAAACAAATCACTGTAAGCTTTTTCGACTTTTATAGTTTTTTTTCTGTTTTGCTTGGTTTTTAATTTCATAAACTGCATATTTAATAACAACAATACTAAAATCAGTAACTTAGATTTTAGGGGTGCTTTGATTCAAGTTAGGGGTGCTTCAGCTTGCCCAAAAATGGGCTAAAAAAGCCAAACTTACTCCAATCAAGACATCGATTAAAGCTACATGCGGAGGTGTGCTTGCTGGGTTAATGTTTTGGATACATTTTTTTCATTGCTATTTTTTGTGATTTCACCCTCTGTTGTAATTTCTGCTTTTCATTCTGAGCCCCACCTGCTGGTTGATATCACAGTTCAGAGACCAAATCATCTATCATTTAACTCTACAATCAGACAGAGAGTAAGAGTACAGTAGCAGTGCAGTCACACCTGTTCTTGGTCACCCAGTGGCGATTTTCTATTTCAAGCTCTTTGTGTCGGACCTTCCCAGCGGCACATGAATACAGTGTAACTGCTGCAAATTTTTGACAGAGGGCTGTGTACTGTTAAATTCAGATGGTTTCACAGAAAGTAAGTTGTCAGGTCCTGGTAGGATATATCAATAAAACATTTGAAATGTTGTGTAGCTATGATGTCAATGCTTCTTGGGCCCTTTGTATGTTTGCATGGATTTTCCAGATTCAAAGTGTATTGGCCTGTTGTTATTCCTAATAGAAAAAAATACCTGTCCATTGCTCTTTTATACTTCCTCTCCTGATTACATCAGTAAAGTCTCTCTCCTCTCTAGTACAATGTTACAGACAATTTACACGATAAAGAGATTAATCCTACATAAATTAGTTCCAATTATTTTCTGTAAACCAAGTTAAAAGTAAAATAGTCAATGGAATAAGCCAAGCATTAGACTTCATGGTCAGCTGATGGTAATATTGAACTTTAAATGATCTCAGGCCTTAAATCAATGTGTGACAAGAGATTCCGTTGGTCCAGGCTTGCTAGTGGATAAAACCTCATTTCATTGACTAACTGTATTACAATTTTTCATTTTGCACCATGATCATTGTTTGTCTGTGTATATATATTCTACAATACAAAATATGTGTTTAGTGACCTTGTCTAAACTTTTATATATTTATATCGAAAATGTTATAAATTCAAAAAGGTCTATATTTGAAGTCTCTTCTACTCAACCTTAAATTTGCAAAGCAACAGATTTAAAGAGTTTTCTAAACTTTCAATCAGGTGGGCAGAATATAAATGACTTTATTTTCATTACTGGTTTAAGTGCTCTTGAATATGTGCGGCCATACAGAACTGTAAATATGCTATCAGTTTTCCATGTAATGCCCTTATTATACAGATTCTTTGTTTCTCTTTGTAAACATGAAGACTGTGCTTCATTTTAGAGTATAATCTTTGCTGAGCTGCAAGCATCAACTCAATCTGCTCTGAATAAATGTATGATCACACAGGCAGAAGCTGTGGTAATCGCTCTCTCTCCCGGCAGGTCATGGAAAGTATTGAGGTGAGAGAAAATTTGGGAATTTCACTACACCAGTGAGAGCTGTAGCCATGGAAACGGGGATAGAAGATGATGGCGAGTTGCTGTGCAGGCGATCATGGACGCATACATACATAAGTTACACTACAAAAGCACTAAGCCCTTATCAGGAACTCCTCAATACATAATGTGGCCTGTATTTGCTTTATACACATGTCCTCTGGCTGTTTGGACTGATCTTGTAAGAATATATTTACAATAAAAATGCAAAACCTGTAAAGGGACTCTAATCTTGTTGATTCTGGAAGTAAATATCTACCAGTAATATTTGAAATGTTTGGTTTATGTCTCTGTTACAAAAAAAAAGAAAATAAATGACTGAAATAAAGCTTATAGCTTTAATTGTAGCTTATTTGGATGGTAATTTAGCATCTATAAAAGAAAATGGTGTGGGGTGTTGTAAGACTGACTAAGTTAAACTATAAGAGTATTAATTTGCTGCAACTTGCAGCAAATCTAAATGGGGGGCTAGTTTTAAGGACTGAATGTGGATTGGTTAGCTAATTACTGTTCCACTGAATCTCCTGATGTCCAAATGTCATAGTTTAACGCTGGATATGTTGGCAGAGGAAGGTCAGTAGAGCTCTGCTAAGAAAACCAACAGTAGTCTCTTATGGGAGCTGAAGGAGTACAGGATAACTAATATATTGGCAACGTACACCAGAGAGTTAAATTGAGGCAAGTGGAAGAACAAGATTAATTCCATGTAAAGGATTCCATGACACTATGGAACAGTGAATCAGGATTGTGGGGTAATTGAGGGAGTTCAAACAAGGAGAGCTTGATTAACACTCTCACTGATGACAGTCTCACAATTGAAGAATGTTCCTGCTTGGGTGTTTTAACCATAGGGGTTCTGAAACAAATTAGGAGAAGCTATGTTGATGAGGGCAGTGGTAGTAGTCCTGCCCTCAAAAAGCTGACAGGCAAGGAGTGAGAGAGAGGAAAGACTTAAATAATGCATCTCCTATTTTGGCAAAAGATTACAGCTTAGGATAAAATGAAATGTTGAGACTAAAATTCTTTTATTATTCACTAATGGTGCACAATCTTAAAAGAATACTCTATTCAATTTTAGCAATGAGCATTCAGTAATGAAGTTTGATATCTTACAATTACCACATTTCTAGTAGCACGAGATGGTCTCAAGAGCTGTCTGAAAAGGAGTACACTGTGGAAAAACACTTTGAAGTAACCACGACTAGCTAAAATATGTTAATAATATTAGTAATAAGAATGTTTCTCTGTGATTCTCTCCAGAGCATCGTGAAAATTACTGCCATGAGTATCATGACTAACAAATTTTCCCAGCCACAGAGCTGAAGCTTGGTCTTGTTTCAGACTGTTAAGAACTGTTCAGAGGGCTACAATGTATTACAGGACGCAGTCAAGGTTGAAAGATTATATCTTGCAATGATAGCTTATTGTTATTGGTAAAGGCCAAATTCTAAGGAGGACCAATGCTGACGAAATTAAAAACAAAAGCAAAAATATATAAATGGTCCAAATAAATAAAATAAATACTTGAAACATATAGTAAATTATAAAAAGAGGGACAAATGTGTTGTATTGCTAAAATACCTGTCCCACCTCCATACCTGCTCTTCCAGTTTGACAAGCATGTAACAGGACACAGAACACAGAGAAAAGCTTGCCATTCAAAAAACAAGGAACTACGCTTGGCAATACAAAGAGTTAATTTGCCAATCTTACACAATATCCACAGGGCTGTAAAACATGTAAAAACATTTCTTTAATCCCTAAATTAGACTCTGTAAGGACATATAAAAACATTGATAAAAAAACTGCACAACTCCATGTTACCAGACTCTGACATTAACTTGGCAAAGCACTTTTTTTTTCAGAGGTGAAACTACATATTATGGAGTTTTACACCCTCAATTAGCATACATCAGCCTGTAGCAGTGTTATGTGTTTGTGTGTGTGTGCAGCCAGGTGTCCACATGTCCCTGTCAGCCAGCTGCCACAGAGCAGCAGAAACACTCAGCAATAATTACAGGAGGAGAGGCAGAGGAGGAAATTTGTGTTTTAGCCGACAGCTCCAGACACACTTAATCGCTACACAAAATTCATACTCACTTTTAGATTACTAGCAGAAAACATATTTTTTCTGCCAGTAGTAGCACTGAACACCATTATTTCACTGTACACAACTGCTGTCACTTTAAGATGCAATGGTGTATTAAGTCGTTGAGGCATTAGACAGGAATAAGGGCTAAAAAATTGCTTGTTAAAATCAGTTTATACCTTTAAAGGATGTACTTTATTGTAAGATATGACGTCAGTACAATATAAAAACAGATCCGAGGATGTTACTACTTACAGCTTGATGCCATGAAAAATAAACTATAACTTTTTTCTACAATGGTGACGCATCTTCTTCATACCTATATATTTTTTGGGTTTTCCTTTTTTTACGTTTTCATTTAATTTCAAGTTACATTACAGAAACCAACTGTAGCATTTATGCATCTCTCTCTAGTTGTCTGCATATATTGTGAAGATGCTACCGTACATGTGTCGGGGATTTAGTTACATTTGGATTATAAGACCTTCTTGGCCACATTTATATAATGTTTTAAACTTAGACCATCTTCATATAACATTTATGTTGAGGGATTTCATCACTACCACAAACTTAGATGCCCGATTTTTTAAAAAAAAATTTCTCCCACAATTTGGGTCCTTATCTAAATGTATTGCATGTTCATAATTAAGAGAACAGTTATAGGAAGGTCTAAAAAAAGAAAAATACTTTGAAAGAGAAAGTGTTGTCACTCATTTCATTAACCTGGATGGATGGATGGATGGATGGATGGATGGATGGATGGATGGATGGATGGATGGATGGATGGATGGATGGATG
>JAUZNJ010020287.1:0-17196 GCA_034780135.1 Jordanella pulchra | reverse complement strand
TTAGTCTGATTCCCTGGCTAACCGAACCCTCTAATTACAGAGCTCAGTAATCCTGCTTTGGACCCGAACCGGAACCACAACTTGAATTTGTACAATCTGTGTTTATTCATAATAAACTGTTCGAACTTTTTCCCTGAATCCGTGTGGTGTTCTGCATGTGGGTTAGAGCTCTGAAACCCACCATGACACAGAGGAGATTTCATACCAGCTCCCCACTTGTGAATGCTCATACTGTTCGTTGTCTTCTACCTCCACCGTTACAGCAATAAAATGGAAAAAAAAACTGTTTCTATGTTGTATGTAATGCAAATAAAGAACTTTAAAACATCTTGTATAACAGACACTAAAAAGTACTTTGTGTATCACTGACTAAATTCTGCTTGAATAAGGCAGAACTGCTAAAACAGGAAAATGTATCTTGTCCTGAGGTTAATAGCAGCCATCTTGGACAGAGAAACTGTGTATGGTGCTGCTGCTCCTCCAGCAGAAAATTCTGAAAATTCAATTCTCCAGTACAAATAAAACGCACCATTAACTCTCTCCAGCTACAGACACCTTGCCAGAGGAAAGGCATCCTTACCATTTTGATCTTGGGGTTATGACCTTGCTTCTGCCCTCTGTTCTGTCTCTCTGCTGCCAGACTCGGTTTATCTCTGCTCAGCTCGCCCCATGCCTGATTAACTAGCTACCTGTCTCTGTTTTTCCAACCTTCGCCTGCCTTAATGCCAAATCTTGGACCACCACACTGGATTTATCATTGGATAAACTATACAGAGAAACCATCCTGGAAATTCCCGATGCTACTCTTAAAGTTTATGCTTTTAAAAGCCAAGACGCTGATTCATCATCCAAGAGATTACTGTCATTTCCTGTGTCGATAACCTCTTGTTTCCTGTTGCTCGGATCAGTCTGTGGCTCCCAGTAGTTCAAGATTTTTAACAACACATGATTCTCAACACTTACAGCTATTAAAATCTTGACTCATTATCTACTCTGGTCCACCATCTTTGAACGATTACAATCTCTCCTGGGTTTTTTATAAAGTAAATAAGTCCTTCTTTTCACGCTCTGTGAGAGTCAATCCAAACAACCTCAAGTGTCAATGCTGCATCACGCATAAAAAAAAGGCAATTGTATTTGTAGAGCAGATCCCTGAAGCATGTTGACAGTTTTTATCAGCCTCTCTGTTTGAAGCCTGTTAGGAGACATAGCTCACACAGTGTTGCCTGATTGTTCAGATAGTCCAGATTTCCTATCTCACAGCAGCCAGAGGCACTGATGATTCAGATACTGTGACTGCTTGGAAAATTCAAACTGATAACAAGACTTTATCCTCCTCAGTAAGCAGCAGTCTTTTTGCACCGGATATTTCCTTTATTCCACTCTGGTCAGAGTTCATTGGCTGCGGCTGTGGGAGTGATGACTGCTGCTGGTTTGTTCCTCCAGCTGGTCTTTTAGGGAAACAGGCCGACTGTTCTGACCCTCAGGCAGAAGCTGCCCCAAATCTAAAACCATGTAAATACAGACATCCATGAAAATGACTGCTGACCTCTGACAGGGCCCCAAAGGGCAACCCCACCCTGACTTCACCATCTGCTGCAGGGCTGCAAGGTTACTCAGAGGATTCAGTCATCAGCATCATCACTGCAAAATTCCCTTTTCCTCCAACAGCTTGAAACAACTTCGGCCTGTTTCACGAACTAAAGCATGAAGTGATGAACTCAGAACTATGATCACACATCATTTTAGGTTAAACATAAGTATGTTAACTTAAACACCAGTTAAAGAGTTTTACCAGCCATATGAATGATGCCTTTTAATGCAGTATCTTAACAAAAATCTCAGTCTGTAGATCAGCCAGCTGGTATCACAGCAGTTTGTCACTGATACAGTAGATTTCTATAGGAGAGAGAGCAGCTGTAGCTTTTACATCTGAACCCCCTCTGTGAATCAAATGACTCAGTTAGTTGAGCCCCACAGTCATCATCCAGACCACTAACCCACTTTGATTAGCTTCAACATATATACAAAACACAGACCTTGCATGATCAGAGTTTAAATTGGACCCATAGTTATTAATAAGAATTAACAAAGCACTTTCTGAGAAAAAGTTGGATTTCTTTTTTTCTAATTCAACTAAGTTTTATCATAAAGCAAAACACACTTAAGTTATTGGAGTTGTTTTGTCCTGAAAGTTATATAAACAAGTCTTTTAAATGGGTCTCTGCTAATCATTTCTCCACATTTGTTTCCAAGCTAGTTTGAACCTTGACTGTTTCGTCTCATTTTTTTCTGTTATGTCTCTTTTATCTCTAAAAGCTGTTTTTTTCATCCATCTGTTTAACTCAGACCCCCTCTCTATCTTAAGATTATTATTGAAAAATGAAAAAAAAAGGATATCCTGTTTTTAAAACAATATTCTTTGGCATTTCTGGAGGAAAAACTAAATACCAAGCAACAAATTCTATTATATGTGTTGTAGAGTGAAAGTGTAACAGTGAAACGGTATGAAATGTGCTCTGTGGTGCTAGATATCAACCAGAGCCCCTGCTAGCTCTGTGTTCCCTCAGCAGAACGGAGCTCGCCTTCTGTGACTGTACTGGGTCAGATCCACACTTCCTTCACATCCACAGAGAAAAATGTTAATATACCGATGTTCTGGAAGAGATGTCAACGCCTGAGTCCCTGCTGTCTTCTGCTGCTCTGAGGATGTAGATAAAAACAGCAGATGTAGCGTCCCAGGATTGTTATCTTCTGTTGAAGAAATCTCGTTGGTGCCACGTATGTTTTAATTACAACTCATTGACAGTTCTGGGACACCAATGTTTCCTTTTTTTAAAACAAACTCTTTTACAAATGTCACTTTCTACAGCTTATTAATGTTCCTTTAATTCAATTTTTAGTCAGTATCTATTAAGAAAAAAAAATAATTGGAATAAATGTCAGCACTGCTTTCTCAGTTGAACTTGGGTGCAATTTAAAATCTAAAGGTGAGGACTTCATTCTGCAGCTTATAAGATACTGTTGTTATTGTTATAAGCTGTTGTAAAAACTAGTCATGCAGTAATGGGAAATCTTTTCCTGTATCAAAATTGTCTTAATATCCGCTCAAAAGATAACATTTTGTTAAAAGAAGCATGTTGATTTCTTATTTATGGGCCTCAGCAGGCATCCAAGCCTGGGGCGTTAATGTGTTGAGTTTGCATGCTCTTCCTGTGCATGGATGGGTTCCCTGTTGATGTTTCATTTCAGAGTCCACAGACATGATTGTTAGGTTAATTGGACTCTCTTCCCCTTTAGTGAGTGTTGATAGTGAGATCTACCCAGTGTGTCTTTGTTGTCATCTGATTGAAAGGTGACCCTCCCAGGGTGGAACGCCACCTCTCACCCAATGACTGCTGCTGATCCAAAACAAACACTCTTTCTTTAGAAAATATTTAATTTCTCTTTATATTTTGTGTTTGTGCCTGAGTAGCTCTTATATTATTACTGATATATTGTCCAGAATATAAGATTGAATATAAGTTTATGGCCAAATAAATTCAGTTAATTATAAAATAATTTTGAATCTCCATTTTAATGCTAAGTCAATGTCAAATTATATAGTGATGCCAACAAATTAGACAGCTGCTGCTGTTTAGTCACTCGATTTATGACTGCAATCCTCTTAACTCTTTAACACCTGTATTCATATATGTGTGTGTGTGTGTGTGTGTGTGTATAATGTTATGCCTTTAAGTAGCTGAAAAAAATTATTTTTCAAAACTTTGTATTTATTCTAAAGATAAATAGTAAGGTAGGTACGTCACAAATTTGTGACAAGATTTATAACAGTCAACAATGATTTACATCATTATGAGCCAGTTATAACAAAAACAAGAGCTTGCCGAAGGTTCCTAGGTCCACACTGGATGTGTAATAACTGGCACATGGGGAATGCACACGCTATCTAGGCTGTATATGTGATACAAAGGGTTGTTTGCATATTTGCAAAAATGGCTTAAAGGGGTTAAACTTTCTTCTTACGCTCCAAGTTAAAGTCTTGATAATCTATTTTTTTAAATAAATAACAATAGTAATAGAAACTCCTTCCAGCATTCAGTGCCTTATGTATATTAAGTATACATATAGTATTTAAACCTATTTATTTACTTCTATTCACCATAACAGTCCTTTAGTAGTTCATGTTCCTATACACCAAACTTAAACTGATTTGATAAGTGAGTACTTGCTGTTCTCACAGCAACATAAACCAGTATCTATGTCAAAAATAACTGTTTAATTACTTATTTAAACTTATCTACTAACTACTGAGGCTCTGGGTTAAAAAATGGACCCTCAACAAGTGTATGACTGTTTCCAAATTATATCAAGAATTTTATATCAATAATGGGAAAGAAAGGATAAAAATAAAAAACAGCAATTACAGCGTTTTATTAACATGGAAAATAATTTTCCTCAGAAATCTAACACTAGTGGTGGAATTGAGGCATTAAGTGATGATTGACTGAGTTGAGCAGGTGAGCATGAAGAAGCATTTGATGAAATGGAAAGAGTCTCCCAGTTGAATCCATGCCTGAAGTTCATTATTTCAGACAACTTCTGTGCTGTTGCTGACAAACCAAAGAGAATCTATAGATCTCTACTTGGAAAAAAAAGTATCTCGACCTGAACTACACCCAGTCTAGTTAATCTGAGAGAGGAAGCCGGAGTACCCGGAGATAACCCAAACATACACAGAGAGAACATGCAAACCCCATGCAGAAAGTCCCTAAGCTGGGATTCAAACCCAAAATCTTCTTGCTGCTAGGCAACAGTGCTACCCACTGCGCACCGTGCAGCCCCTTCATACCAAGTTATATCCAAACATGTTTTTTTTCTAAAGTTAATATCTAAGTATTTTACTTTGGTAAAAAATTCTGCAAGTCAAACTCAGGAATACAAACATGTGTGAAAAATTATAGAAGTAAATAAAGAATAGAATCTAATCTTAATGTTTCTATCAGGGAACTTCAGCTTATTCAGCACTTTGTCCAGGAAACGCTAGAAAGGCAGTTTTCTTTTCTTCGTAGATCACCGGACGACCAATTGTGAGCTTGACTTAACCTTTTGTAAAGATTTTAGGGTTTTCACCAAATCATGACTAATAAACAGGGTTAACTAATTCGGGGTCTTACTCTGCCTTCCTTAAAGCCAACCAACAAACACTGTAAATGTGACTGAACTTTCCTGTTGAACCAAATTAAGAGATTAACTTAAGCTGGAGAACCTTATAATTGTTTTTTTTAGCACACCTAGATTTGAGGAGATAATTGTAATTTGGGGTCTTTTATACTTTTAGGTTGAATGTCAGTAACAAGCTCTAAGTTACTATTAGCAAAACTGGACGTTTATCAGCACAGCAGGTGAATTTCTTTAGATTACTCCATACAAATAAAGTATAAAGAAAACCGTAGTATAATACATTGTGTTAATTATGGTAATTCTTTAGTATAATAGTTTATAAACATAGCTGTTTTCTGATAATAAACATAATCTGTTATTGTAAAAAACTGTCAGTATTACAGAGATGATATCTGCCCTTCGGGATGTGCCATGGATAAAACATTGACATCTGTGCATCCTCCTTCCTTCATTATTTCCTTCCTTTGCTGTGAGCTCACCACAGCTGCCTCCCTCTGAGAGGCCTTCAACACTCAGTTTGTGTTGGTTTATTCAGCTGTGGTTGGATTAACACCACTGCAGTTTTCAGTTTTATCCAAAAATTCCACTGAGAGTCAGATTCCTTTTTTTTCCATTTGCTTTTGAATTAGATGGCACTAAAATTCAGCTGCTTATCCCAGGTTGGTCAGGAAGTGTTACAATCCAGAGCACTAAAAAAACAAGAAGTCAATTATTTTAAATAAAAAAAATAAAACAAATCTTTAAAGGTCAAAGCTCTGCTGAATGCAGCCTTTAGTGTTGCCTTTATGTATAGAATAAGACCAATCTCCTAATTTATCTATTCTCAAAGCTCATAAGGAGAAGCTAAAAACCTGCGTGCATATGGTGTGCCGCAGTCTGCAGATCACAGGGGTAGCATAACATAAAGGACAGAGTTGTTCCTCTTATAGCAGGATCTCTCTCCATTATCTAAACTGTGGGCTTTTCTCCCAAACACACATGTGACAGAGTTCTGGACAAATCCATACAGTTTATTCGGCAACTCTGCAAACAATCCCAAGGACTGAACGACTGGTTTATAGAATAGCAGGGGAGCACGGAGAGGAAATTATAAAGGAAATCTAAAGTCTTTTAAGTTTACATGCAGATCATGAAGGTTTGCACTGGTGAAAATAGAAAAGCAACACTTTTAATGAGGATTGCCATAGAAACAAAAGCTGAGGGCGGCTGCCTGGATCCAATTTCTGTTCCAAGATCTGTTGATGTTAGAAAAAGAAATCGGACTCAAATTGCTGATTGAGTAAAGAATCTGTTTTTACTGCCATACCTGCAAAGGGAAAGTTAGAATAAAAGGTTATTTTCAGTTTTAATAATGTGAAAACCTTTAACATTCCCTCATCATTTGATATAGTTGCCCTTTATGATTGAATAGACATTTTGGTTTTCTGTACATAATAATGCTCCAATTTATCGTTGGTAATTAACTCATTTGTTCTTAGCTGCCTTGCTCTCACAAACCTACATGTTCCTAAAGTTCCCACAGTTTCTCTTTAGTCCTAAGATCCACAATGTTAGACTTCTTTCTCTTAAGTTTCTTTGTAATCACCGTCTTTGTACATTTAGGGTCATTTTCCAGTTGGAAGAGCTTTGTTTGCCAACATCTGGTGCTTAATCAGCAGATAAGCCTGAATCTTCCTTTACGTCACCTAATGGAGGCAACGATGCCTTTAAGGTGTTACCTTAAAATACTGCCATGTTTGTCATTATTTAACTTAACTTTATGAATTTACCTGTAAAAAGTCCACAAAGCCAGGATCTCATTATATGGGTGATCTTGAATGATTAAAAGATTTATAGCAGTTGAATTTATGACTTTAAAGAACATATGAAAATAATTTTTCTGGCATTTGACAAAATGAAATGATTTTTGTGATCCTAATTCCAACACAAACAGCAAACATTTAGTCAGATTTATTCTCAGGCTTAAAAAACATGTCTATTTATTTTAATTCCCATTGGAAACATGGTTTTAATTGTACTCAAAGACAAGATTAGAACAACTGGCAAAACAATATTCTGTCATGTTTAATTTTGCAGCTTTATATAATACATATTTCACAGTTTCATGTAATATTTGTAAGGTAAAAGTTATTGGAGGTTCCTACTTTTTTAGTTTAAGTGCACAAATTATTTAATTGGCAAAAAAACTAAACAAAAAAAGAAATGTCAAACAATGGCACACAAGAAACATATTTTCACCTATAAAGTCCTTACTCACATCTAGGTTTAAACTTTTAAATACGTCTGCAATGACATTTTCACACTGTTTCAGTTTTTTCCAATTTTAAATTCTATTAAAAAGCAAAATACACTGACCTTTAAAAGGTTTATCTAAGAGAATATTTGGCGTGTGGAGCTCATTAAATAAAGTAATAACAAAGAACAGCCTGCTGAAAGAAAGCAAACATCAGTAAAAAGACTTTCTTCCTGCCTGAGGCCAGTTTTTCAGGTACTGATCTCAAAGTCGATCAAAACTTGCTTTAAACACAAAGTAATCCTTCTGCAGAAACAAAGAATAACACTCATCTTCTTTTATGGATTGAATCAGAAACTGCAGTCAGGAAGAGATTAAACAACTAAAGAGCAGCATCAGACCCCCAGCAACTGATCAATCAGACTATTAAAGGATCCACATTTTTTTTTCACCTCTGATCCTTTAATCAGGTGGTATGTGTCTTGAAAGGTCCTAGTTTATTCATTCAGTCTCCAAAACATCTTAATATTAAAAAGGACTATTTCTTCATTTCAAATAAAAAGGATAGAAGATAATTATACAGCAACAACAATAGCAATCCAAAATCAAAATGAAATGAGGAGCGTTCGAGAAAGTTAAACAGGACAAAAATGTCTGTTCAATGTCAGACAGAGAAAGTTTTGCCTGCTGTATACAGTATAAGTCAACATGGCTATAATGTGTATAATTACTTTCAATCTTCAGTTTACCATCTGATGAGTGAGTTTGAAGCATCCTGACGTGATAATTCTTAACTCTTTCAGGTGCAACCCAAATGTGGAAACCTTCCTCTGGTAACTGATTTAAGGATGCCAAGGTTTGTATGTGCTTTTGTCCTTTCATCACCCTGGGCAGTTCTAGACAGGGGCCCTCTGTCGAACAGATTCTGGCCCCTGATGTGGCTCCTGTACTGAAGAGATGGTACTAAATAAATTTCTTTTAATGATATGTGATAGCAGAGAAAAGATAAATGATTGGTCCATTTGATTTTTCGTTTTTTACCATTATAGCTCACTAAATATTTCAACATGCTAATTTTTAATCATTGTACAAATTCTCAGACATCATTAATGGCAATCGCAGAACGGGCTGAAATCAGAGGAAACCAGACAGTCGCTTGGTTTTAATGAAAATGTTCTGACATCTATCCAGGTGTTTTCATCAGCTTTTTATAATATGCATTTTAACGTATCACATCAGAAAAGCTTGATGGAAACAGCAACATTTAAAAAAAACTCCGTCAAATTCGCAAAAAAATGTTTTTACGTTCACTTGAGGTGGTTTTTGGTGGTTTTCTAGAGATTTTGATTCTCTGTTTCCTGCTACCTTTAGGTGATCCTCCGGAAATCCTGGATCCACCGATCAGACCCTGGCAGTCTTCCTGTTCTCAGAGCCCTCCTCATGACGCCGTGGAGTTTACCCACTGGTTGCCAGAGCTCCTAGATCTAACTCTCCATTGTTTACAAGTATGTCCTGGTTCCCACGACTGGCAGCTAAATCACTCCTCAGTGTCTCCGTAGAACCTGAACCGACCTGTCATTGCCCTTACCTGGAGGCATTCCTCCATTGCTACCGGACCCCACAAAGCCACTCAGATCCCAGACGTCCACAACCTCCCTCCAAACCTCAGTACCTCCCTTTAAACAGTAAGATCCAACCTTATCCGCTCCTGCGTCTCCAGACTCCCACTCCACCTGAACTCACCACTCTGCTCTCCCTCCTCAGTGACTGTCCGTTTCTAGTCCCAGCCGGTTACCCAGGACCTGGCTTTCGTCATATTATTGTTGTTCATTGTTACATTAATAAATCCTGTTAACTGACTCTCGCACTCCTGTCTCGGTGTTCTGCATGTGGGCTCGGAGCTTAAAACCCAACATGACATTGATGAAATTACGCTTTGCGGTGCTTGGTTAATTTACATTAAACTAAATGGAAACACTGCATATTCGTTTTTCCTTTGTATCACACTTTTAAAAGTTAGCTAAAACTTCGAATTTCTGTTGAATGGAGACACGTTTTTCTGTCAATTCTGGCTGCTTAAAGACATCAGCGCATCAACTACAGGTTGTTCTAGTGCTAGCCAAAAGAAATGATAAACTTGAAAGTCCTATTGAGTCATTTGAGACTTTTTGCTTAATGATGTTGATCTATGCCATTTGAAATTTATCACATTATTATCATTATTTTTTTTTTTTGAAGATTTTCCACACAAGTGGCCTTTATTTGAAAATATACGAAACGGGATTAAGAGAGATGGTGAAAACATGCAGCAAAGGTCAACAAGCTAAAACTCCAACCCATGACTGCTGTGTTTTGCGCTTTAGCCCTGTGCAACCTGCCCTTCCTCATATTATTGACATAACTTTAAGTATCAGAAGGTAAAGGAACCAGTTCTTCTGTCTCACGTTTTGTGTCTTTTTATCATCAGATGAATATCTTGGAGCTGAAGGTTATAAAGAAAACTTTTAGGATAAACAATACCTATGTGAATCGGCCTGTATGTTTGAAGGACTCACAGTTGTTGCACATATGAGTCGATCGACTGTCATGGGACTCTCCCTGTTTGGGACTGAAGACAAAAACTGACATCTGAACACAGCTGTGATAAGAAGCATCCGGCATCTGAGACAACAGCACATCAGTGTGAAAACATCTCTTCTTCTCTTTCTAATCATCAAGTTAATCGCAGCTTGTGGGATCACTGAAGACCTCTATTATGACTACACTAGCTCAACAAATTTTGCTCTTAGTAAAATAGATCTTGCAATACTTAAAGAACAACAGCTTACCTAAAAAGGTATATAAGGTTTTAGTTGAAATGTTACAAGAGTTGCTGCCTGTATTATTCTAGTACTTTGCTTTTTTCTTTCCAGACCAAATTCCACTTTCTATACATTGTACAGTGCACATCGTATGGGGTGTAGTTTGAGACAAAGGAGGTAATAATGAGTGTTTAAACTCAGAGTAAAAAGCCAACTACTTAAGTTAAAGCTGCTAAATGATTGAGTATGATCTCTGTGCCCTTAAGCATAACAGAAAATGAATACAGCTTAGCTACTAATTGAATGAAAAAATACTTGAGCAAGTCAGAAGATGAACCTCAGATTGGTTTGTGCTTCAGCTCCCATTTCTGTGTGCATTCGAGGTGCTAGCATGCATGGCTTTACATGGTTAAACGCACGTTTGTTTGGGCTGACAAGCACATTTTTACCCCAGCCTGCATTTAAAGCGACGACGCCAGCGGGCAGAGACAGAGACTGCTTCCACTGTTTGTCCTGCGAGGCGGATAAGCGCTGAGACAGGGCTGATAATTTATGACAGACAAAAGAAAAAAACAATGTGCGGTAATAGCTGGAAGAGGCCTTGGTTGTGAACAGTCAAACAGTATGAGGTTAATTCTACAAATTATCTCCATTAATCAACACTCAGACACTTCTGCTTCAGTAGTTAAAAATCACCGGTGCCTGCCGTAATTGAAAAAGATGCAATTAGTTTCCATATTATTACAGCAGCTTAGTGTGTTATTATTAAATTGTAAACTAGAAGAAAAGGGAAAGTTCAACTTTAATCCGATTAGTGACACCGATATTAGTGGATTAATGTCCATCACTGTTTCAGAATCAGGAGTTCCTGCAAAAATAATAAAAATATGTTGGTTTGTATATTTATCGTATTGGTTTAAATTGCTGCACAAAGATCCTCTTATGCCCCAAACTCCATTTACTTCAATCGATATTATTTTTACTTAAATTTAAAAATGTTAAATGAGTATATTCAAGGTATCATTTTAGAAAAACTGCTCTTCTGTTAGTATATTTATAAACTAACTTAATAAAAACACAAGCAGTAGCTGGATTTCCTCAGTTTCTATTCCAAATGGTAAAAGGTTTAAAAATATTTTTTGTATTTCAGTTTTCCCTTAATGGTCTCAGTATGTTTCACTGTTGGACTCATAGTGTGTTAATATTGAAGTTCAAATCTGTCACATTGATTATTTTGAAGATTTAGGATGGAGAACATTTTACAACTCAACTTGAACTTTGATGTAAGCGAAAAGACTGAAAGTGTAAAAACTAATCTTAGCCAGTAGCTCCAGGTAAGATGATGACTGCTTGTTGAGGCTCCCAAAAAAGATCTTTGATTTTAGACCAGAAAATAATAAAGCAGAATCACCTGAAAACATGTTAAAGGTTTCATATTCTCAGCTTTAATAGCATTGGATGCCTTTGTCTCATAAAACTGGCTCTTCAATGTGTGAAAGGCTCATTACATTGATGGTGATTAAAATCATTTTAAACCTACCAGGGCGGCAATCATGACTAAGATGTGGAAGGAGACCCCAATCCACATCTTTGAGGAAGTTTTCATTTCATCTAAAGGAAACCAGATTTGAAATGATTTGTGCCTGAATGAACAGGGGGAGTTTCATTTTTTACCGACTGTAATTGTGCTCGTTAAAAAATGCCCAGTTATTTTAATTTATTCTTATTTTATTTAAGACTTATTTCTTCATAGATTGGTTACATTTTTCAAACCATGACTATTTTATTATTGTGGTGGCATGTTCAATTAAAATATGTACTTAGTATATAAGATAAATAGTAATATTTATCTACACCATATGGAACCAAAACTAAAATATTAAGTGAACTGAATTCAATTTTTACTAAAAAATAACAACATAAAGGCATTTACTTTGCTGAAACAGAATGTATTGGACAACTGTACAAGCTGGAGGTAGATTTAGTATGTGATAACATTATCTCCTCTGATCATTTCCCCATAGACCACAGTTAAAGCATTGCACAATAAGGGAATTAAGGATCTAAAACATGTTTTACTTTTGCTATTTTTTAAAGCACAATGAAAGAAGTAAAAGTAAAATTATAAATCTGAAGATATATTTTTAGAAAACTGTAACATGTCATGTATGTCAGTAAATAACAAAGATGAAAACTTCTAGTTTGAATATTTCTTCTGGCCTCATGTGCATGAAAATCTAAAATAACTTCCTTACATCATAAGATCTCCCAACAAGACATTTACTGATAGAAGACTCACCTGGACTGGACAGAGAAAAAATGTGAGGAGCAGCAAACTTCTCATGATCATTCCTCAAGTAGACACAAACCAGTTAGCTTTCCTAATTGGAGAAATTCAGGAAACAGTCACTTCATTTGAACTCCATTTCAGAACGTTTCTTCCTTGTGAAAAGTGTAAGAAGCATTTTTAAACTCCAGAAATGCTGCAGAAGAGAGGTTTAAAAGCCCACAAGGTGATGTCCTGTATCCACACTGGTCGCTTTCACTGAGCTGAGTGAGCAGAGAAATCAGTAACCCACAGCTGACTCCTGTTGTCAAACTAGCAGCAGTGGGATGCTGCAGTTTTCCCTCTGACTTTCAAAATAAAGACCTTTGAGTCTCATATCTCAAAATATCAAAACGACTACATACAATGGCTTTGTTATAAAAAATACTTTATAAATCCCAAAATGAAATTTAACGTTTTGACTTGTATAGTCTATATATTTTTTTGTTGAGTTGTTGTTGATCCTGGCAGCTGAAAGCAGGATTTACTGTTGTGGCCTTTTTTACAGTGGCTCTTGAAAAGCCGAAAACAGTTTGGTGTTTTACAACAGTCTGATGAAGACGATAATCACAATTATTCCAAAAATGTAAAATCATCTCCAGAGGTTTGACTTTTCCAAGCAGAACAATCCTTTTTCATTACCTTGTTGAGTCGAATTCTCTGATGTTCTATGATTTTAACATGTATTTGTTACCACCTTTAAAAAGAAAAACAATAAATTTCACACAGATGAGAATTTGGGGGAGCCGCCTGCTACCTTCACATCTTGTTTTGTGAACACACAGCTGAAAATTATCATTATAATGTGAATTAAAGCATATTTTAAAATGAAGTGAAGCAAAGCAAAACTTCACAACTTCACTTTGGTGCAAAAATCATGTAATATTTAGAGACCAGATGTCAATAACCCTCTGTGTACAAAAACCTTTTTTTCTTTCATTCACAATAAGGGATGCTTGTCTGGAGCAAGTAAACTTTCCTGACCCTGAGGAAAGAAAATAAAAAAATTCAAGTTTCAAATGGGCTAGATGCACGACTCCACTAGTGTACTTCCTGAACTTCGGCCCTTTTGATTCCTGTCTTTCATTATTGGATAAACTGATTAATCCAGGTGTGTCTGACCTCAGTAACCACGACAACATTGGCCAGACACACTTGGAGTAATCAGTTTGTTCAATAATAAAAAACAGGAATGGAAAGAGCTGGACTTCAGAAGCAAGTGGCATTTGGCATAGTGCCTCTTACTTTGTTTTGTAGCTTAAAACCATATTATTAGTAGTAGTAATGTGTCCATTTATTTTTCTGAAGACTTGCTGCTTGAGCAGTTTTACAAAACTCAAACATGCAACCATGAAGACCACAGATGCAGTAACCCATTCGTTGTTTTTTTAGTCATCCAATATCTGAGAAGCTAACAAGCTTTTTTTTCAACTGAAAAAGTCAGCATAGTGTCAGCATAACTATAGAAATGACCCTGATTTGTCTTCATCCATCCAGATCCTGCTCCATCCTACCATAAATCAAGGAAATATTTCAAAATACTTGAAATGTTATGGTTCAAAGAGGAAACAACCAACTTTGAGAGTAAAGTTTTTGTGCTCTAAACTTATCCAGTGCATCCTGCTGTTTATTGCTACATTAATTAATTCAGCTACAAAGATGAGACAATCCTCTGAGTCCCTGAAAACCACAAACAAGATCAGAGACAAGGGGCAGCCCAAGTGGAATCCAAGCTGTGGTGGATCTGAGCTCCACTTTAAGATCTTCACAACTGGATCTTCACAAGATCCTCAAATCTACAGAGGCCAACAGGTGCAAAGATGCAAACTGCAAAGCATTTAAGCACAAAAAACAAAACCAAAAGAATAAGGCTGCAAACCAAAAAGAAATTAGCTTTAAACAGGTGAAAATGTGCAGCAAATAGCAACATGAGCTACAAACACGCGTTTGATGCAAAGTCCAAAACACACAAACACAAAAAACAAATGCAACAGATGGACAACAAATGCAAAAAATTCAGTGTCACTAAAAGTAAAGTCAAAAAGCTGCAACCAATAAAAGAAATGTAAACAAAAAATGCAACAAACACAAACAAAATACGGCAGCAAAACCAAAATGCACCAAACATTCCTCTAGTGGTCTGAGCAGTTCTGTTTTTCTGAGCTGGTTTGTAGCTGTTTTTACTATTTGTATCATTTTCTCTCTGTGATCACAGAATTTTGGTTTTCCTTCCAGCATTTTGTTTTTGGTTGCTGCATTTTAACGTTTAAATATGTTTTGTATCTGGAAAACACAAGTGGACTAGACAACTTTCCACAACATCTCCAGTCACTGCAGGAACACAGAGATCAGGTTCACTGTTCCACGGCATTAATTGTACTAACATGATACCAACACAGACTTGTCAGAAAAAAATACAGAGAAGGCCACATGCAAACTCATATATGACTTGGAGGGACATTAACTACAGAAATAAGGTGAAAGACTCAGGAATAGATAACATGAGATTTAATAGAATTGATTCTCTAAGTTTATTTGATTAGCTTCTTTTTCAGATTACAGGATGAGAAAAGTCTTAGTTTTTTCCTTGTCTTTACCCCCTCAGTATTTAATTCATATTAGCAGATAAACCTATATAATGTATCTATAGTCTAAAAGTTAACTGAGACTTAAATATTCTATTTTTGTAGGAGAAATCTCACCCTTCATCTCTTTAAAGGTCATTTTGAGAGTGAGCTGATAAAATATGCTGTATGATCCAAAACAGTTCAAGTCAGAGTGTCTGGAGCTAAAAGGGAGCCCAAATATGCCCTTACGGAAACAAACCCTCTCCTTTTATATAAATACCCTCTCCCTTTGTGAGTACAGTTTCCATCTAGTGCAAAAGGTTCCTGAAAACAGAGCGAGGATGAAGTGGCACAAATTTACACAAAGGCAGAGACCGTCCTCGGGCCTGCAGCAGGTCCAAATGCAAGGACGTTGTTGAAATATGTTGGCAGAGGAATGCTAACCAGCCGTCCCATGGCTTCATGTGTTTTATGGCTTGTGTATAACACTGATTTTAAACGTTGTCACTTCTTTTGCAAAATATACCCCCCAGATTAAGAAAACAGTCATTAGTTTTATTTTTTTTTGGATGCCTCTTTTTCTTCATCTAACTTTCTTCCTTCTTAATAGAGACCTCAAAGATAATAAAGAAGTTAAGACATTCACTGTGTGCTTGAATGCAAAAAAATGATTAATCAGATCTTATATAGACAAACACACTGAATAATTTAGACTATTCATTTTGGTGAGTCTTATTAGTTTAATCAAAAATATAAAAAATAAAAGCCTTCAAGTAGGGATCATAAATACTTTTAATTAGCCAACATTTTTATACTAAAATGTTTCTTATTTTCTGATGTTGCTATTCTAATGTTAAATGTTGTGTTGCCATAATAATGAAAAATAAAGGCTTGAAATAATCAGTCTGTCTGCAGTTAATTTGCATTTATTGTGTGTAACTTAGTAAATTAGGGTACTAAAATAAATTAACTTTCTTGATAATAGTGCTGTTGTATGTGTGTGCCTATATATAAGATATAATAGCAAATTATGTTAGATAAGCCGTTTATTTTACACATTTCAGCAAGTTTACATCCTGTAAAGTACTTATCAGATTGAGTCTGGCTGTTTAAGAAGATGAAAGCTCCTCCCGCTTCTGCTCTGCCTTAACTGTATGTTTTCTTATTTAATGTGAATGATGAACAAATTAATAATAGTACAAAAACTGATCCAGGTACAGATGCATTGCATAAAATTGTTTGCATGCCTTTGTTAGTTTTATTTGCACATACACAGAAAAAAAAATCATAATTAATACAATCCAGGTAAAGAAGGGACTAATGAGGTTTCTGTTCCTTTGGGATTCTTAGATAAGGTTAGAGAAGAACAAGTAGAATGATTTGCTTAGAACGTTTTCAAAAGAGGTATTTCATAAAGTGATTATCAGTTTTTTTTAGCTGTGCTTTTAGAGAGATTAGGTCACAGATTATGAGGTTTCAGTGAATGAGCACTTTTCTGACATCTAGTGGGGAAATGATTTCTGTGCAAAGTCTGCTGACTAACCACTGAGTTGTAAAAAGGTGGGAAAAAAATCAAGCATTATGTTTTTGTCATATTTTAATTAAACTTTGATGTAATGACTAACTTTTATAACACTGAAAAAGAATAAGGATCAATAAAGAACAAATATCAGAAGATATTTACTAAACAATGTCAAAATCTTCGTTCGTTTGGGCACAACTATTTACAGAATTCAGTGGAAATTTAGAGTAAAAAGATAACCTAATTTCAGACTTTAAAATCCTTTTAAATTTTCTAAATATACACATATTTGTCATCATTTTATACACCTTTCGTTAAGAATGAGCTGAACAATTACATTGTTTTAAACTGCTCAAAAAAATAAAGGGAACACATAAACAAAACAATATAATTTCATTCAAATCAAACTTCTGTAAAATCAAACTGTGCATTTAGGAAGCAACACCGACTGACAATCATGTTCACACACTGTTGTGCAAATGTAATTGTCATGATGGGTTTGAGGTGTCGAACCCACATGCAGAACACCACAGGAGGCAGAGAAAAAGTTCAACAAGTTTATT